>OLKM01000348.1:48481-53511 GCA_900291075.1 Melanogrammus aeglefinus | reverse complement strand
ACACAGAGAGAGAGAGAGAGAGAGAGAGAGAGAGAGAGAGAGAGAGAGAGAGAGAGAGAGAGAGAGAGAGAGAGAGAGAGAGAGAGAGAGAGAGAGAGAGAGAGAGAGAGAGAGAGAGAGAATAGCGAAGAAAGCCTAGATTCTGTGTGGCCTTGTCTGAACACGTCTGCGTGCGTGTGCGCGCCCTTGCACGCATACGTGCACACACAGAAGCAGACGCACACGCACACACACACACACACACACACACACACACACACACACACACACACACACACACACACACACACACACAAGAGGGGTGAATCTTATCATTTTTAGAGGCTTCACAATGGGCTCAATGAGCGTCTGATCGCCATTATCTCCGTGGCGCTATTGTGCGAGTGGAAATGTACCGTTGCCCCGCAGGTCCCGCGGCTTTGTCCCCGGCTTGGATGTGATGGCCTGTCCGTCACTTTAGCCCGCGCTCACCTCTCTCTCTCTCTCTCCCTCTCTCTCTCTCTCTCTCTCTCTCTCTCTCTCTCTCTCTCTCTCTCTCCGTTTATTCCTCTCCTGTTTAACATCCTTCCCATTGTCTGGGGAGCGTCTCGTCGCGCGACAGGTATGGATTTTAGCGGGAGCCCAGATGAGACGGAGGTGCGTGCGTGTCATTCCAAATCCTCTTGACTTAGTAAGCGCTGAACAGCGGCGGCTTAGATATTCTGTGTTCGTTTGGCATTAGTATTTAGCGGGGGTCTTGAAAAAAGTGTGTGTGTGTGTGTGTGTGTGTGTGTGTGTGTGTGTGTGTGTGTGTGTGTGTGTGTGTGTGTGTGTGTGTGTGTGTGTGTGTGTGTGTGTGAGTGCTGGGTGTTTTTTTTAATGTTAATTTTAGATTATCTGAAAGCACCCCTCACCCCCTTTACTATATATTGGATGTCTTTCCAGTTAATGCTTCACATTCTACAGGTTAGCTTTATAGGGCTCGCTTTACAATTGATCCGTGAATCTGTGATCCGCGATTCCAATAAATGAAGGATTGAGAACTGCAAGGCCAAATGAAAGACCGTCTCAAAAGATCTGCTCAACTGAAACACAAAGTTTTTTTTTATCCCATTTGATAAACCCATTGACAAAGTTACATACGTTCAGCTTTGATTTAAGCGTTATCAGGGGAAGCGAAAAGGACCAGCATGCAACAGCTTCTACGCTAGAACAACAAAAAATGCAAAAGCAATCGTGTGGAAGTGTCCAGACACGATGGTGTGCCTGTTTTTGTGAAATGAAATCCCTGCATCTGGCTCTGTTTTTCGTCCTCATTACAAGACCTCTTTTGTGTGTATTTGTAAAGAGTTGTGTGTATTTGTAAAGCGCCTTTTGGCTAGCAATACCGGCCCACTACACCCCACAACCCGGGCATTGTCCGTTCGTTAAAGATACCCCACAAATCCTCTAGCCCAGACATAAGGCTCGGTCCGACTCTATTCTCCCTGACTCTTGTTGACGGCTGTTTCCCTGGCAACGGCTTCTTCTTCTTCCTCTTCTTTTGGCTAATGCTCAGGCTAACAAGGTTTCTCGCTAACCGCCTCCGTTCGGCGGTTGCTAATTTAGCTCCATTCGCCGACATTTGTGCCCGGTGTGTGGGAAGTGAAACGCTGCCTGCACACCAGTCTTGCATAATTACATTCAACAAAAAAAAGAAAGTTGAATGTGTTTCACTTCATCTTACGTTGTTTATGTATTTTTCTTGTTTATCTGTGTTTACTTGCTTCTGTCTGTAGGCTATACACTGAAATAGTTTCTTCCCCCTGGAATAGACAGAGTTTAGGAATGCGGCCCGGTGATGTCATGTGTTGCTGTGGATGGTCTGGACGGGGTTATTTAGGCTGCTAGTCAGGTTAAAGGGCCTAAAGCTAACAGATTGAATTGGAATTGGTCTTGAGAGAGAGAGAGAGAGAGAGAGAGAGAGAGAGAGAGAGAGAGAGACGGGGAGGGAGGTAGGAGGGAGAGAGACGCAGAGAATGAGAGAGAGCGGAGAGGAGAGGCCGAGAGATAAAGGAAGAAGGAAAGCGGGACGGAAGAGAGAGGAGAGAGTGGAAAGGGAGGAGGAGTAAGGAGAGAGGCGGAGAGGAGGTGAGAGGGAGACGAGAGTGATGGGAGAGAGGAGGAGGGAGAGGGGAGAGAGGAGGTGAGAGAGGATGTTGATAGGAGAGAGAGTGGAGAGAGAGAGAGAGAGAGAGAGAGAGAGAGAGAGAGAGAGAGAGAGAGAGAGAGAGAGAGAGAGAGAGAGAGAGAGAGAGAGAGAGAGAGAGAGAGAGAGAGAGAGAGAGAGAGAGAGAGAGAGAGAGAGAGAGAAAGAGAGAGAGAGAGCTATAGACATACAAAGATAGTGAGAAATAGCGAGTAATGTAGTTAATGAAGTAATATGCCTGAACTAACAATTAACTAATTGGGAGTTAACTAATGTCTAGTCATCAGTTACTAATGTGTTCCTGCTTATACTGATGGTGTTGAGTGGTTCCCAAAAGTTTGGGAACCACTGGTCTAGATGGATAGATAAAGGAGGAAGAGGAGGAGGAAGAGGGGAGGGGCTGAGAATGATGAAGAGACAAAGAGAGCGGGAGAGAGGGAGAGGATGAAGTTATAAAAGGGCATTAATCAACAATGCAAACACATTCATGCAAATTTAGTGTCAAGGAGTTTTTGTGTCGCTGATAGATTTGAGTGAGGGATACGGAGATACGATAAGGATATTAGTGTGAGTGTGAGTGACAGGTTCTGAAAGAAAAGGACCTCACAAACAACAAACACACTCTCACACACACTGCTGCACAAGGGACTTGGGGATTATTAGCAAAAACTCTGGTGACTCCAGAGGCCTCTAAGCTGTTATGGAAATATAGCTACATACACACACGCACGCGTCGCACGCACGCACTTACACACGTACAGAAAGACACACAGCTACACACACACACACACACACACACACACACGACTTACACACGTACAGAAAGACACACGTACACAAAGACACACACAGAGGTATAGCCTCTGAACAAGACAAACAAAAAAACAAAACTAATTAATCAGACGCATTAAATAATTTATAGTGATTCATTATCATTGTGACGAAAGTCTCTATTAAAATAACAAGCGATTTAATTCATCTTATTTTAGACCGTTTGTTCAAACGGACTACGCTACACACGCGCACGCACGCACGCACGCACGCACGCACGCACGCACACACACACACACACACACACACACACACACACACACACACACACACACACACACACACACACACACACACACACACACACACACACTATTTTATTTATTCAAATTAACTAAAAATAGCATTAAGCACAGAGCCGCTAGTGTTTTATTCATGCTATCCGAGATTAATCTATTAATTCACACCTAATTCGAAACCTTAAGTAAAAGTGACGGAACACCACTGTGGGGTTGCTCATCTTAATTAATATTCATCTTTCCTGTCGTAGGGTACATAGTGCGATGAGCCTGTTTCTCTGTTACCACTTTCGACCATTTAAAACAGGTTGATTTATCGTGAAGGTACAATACGAGAAGTCAATGTCTCACACGTCCCTCACGTTAAAGGGATGTGATCAAGATAATTGAATGGATGTATTCAGCCAGCGGCTATCGTGTTTCTATTCGCTCGGGAGGGAGGGGGTGGCCGCTATAGGAAATAATTAATAATCAGATTCTGTTTTTTTTTTTTTTCTCAATTTGGTATAGTGGGTGAATTTCAATGCTAACATATAAAAGTGTGCGTTCTCTCCAACTAAACGTCCTGAATCCAGAACATTGCGCGTCCGTCCCCATTCAAAGTCAATGGGTGACGGACAACTGACGGAGGTAGTGGGCACGAGGCCTAACACACACAGCGAAGTCCAGCACATATTGCACATATTTCACATACACACACATATTTAAAACACCCTCCCACTACCAAAGCTTTGACGTTTTGTTGATTTGAGCGGCCCAGTCATAGTATGTAAGCATTGGTGGTTCAGTGGTAGAATTCTCGCCTGCCACGCGGGAGGCCCGGGTTCGATTCCCGGCCAATGCACACATCGTTTTTTTCGTTTTTGATTTTACAAAGACCAAGCCACAGTACTGAAGAAGGAGTTAATGTTCGTAATATGGCACTCCGGCAATGTATGCAAGGCAAGGCAGGGCAAGATATGTTTTCTATGTGAAGCACTTTGAGTCTGCCTCGTATATGAAAAGTGCTATAGGCTAAATAAAGTTGCCTTGCCTTGCCTTTCCTTGCTTAATAACTATCATCAGAGAAGATTCAACGCGTACTGTTAAATGTAAAATGGCGACGACAGCCAGCGGTTCCCACCTCCCCTCTCTCTCTCAACTCACTGCCTCTCAGTTTGTACTGCCTCAAAGTCTGGTCCGACAAAGCCCTGCTTTCCACCTGTGGTGCAAAGTCGAGATCGCAGGATGGTGCATGGACTGCATTTATACAGCGCTTTTCTAACCACTCAAAGCACTTTTACAGGGGCGTAGGAATAACTTTAACGTTGGGGGAGGACACATATCGGTAACCTGACAGATCCGTTAATGGTTTGAACAGAAATATGTCATGAATTAACTACACTGAAAAAATATATTTTATTCTACTAAAAGGATACATATGTAAATGTAAAGGAAAACACATTTTGAATGGCAGTAATGAACTTATAAATATCAAATCAAATCAATCCTTTAATTGTAGGCTCAATCATCCCGTTTTTTAGAATAAGAAGCGGTGACAAGACGCTGTGTTGCACTTTCAATATAAAATAAAATATTATTCTCCCCCCCGGTATAATTTTTAGGTGGGACAAATGCACCTGTCTCCAATATTGGAGGGGACATGTCCCCTCCGTCCCCCCCGATGTTCCTACGCCCTCGCACTTTTACAAATATTGGCAAAAGTGGATCACGCAGACAGCCAGCTCGTCGGGAGCAGTTAGGGTGAGGGGTCTTGCTCAGGGACACCCCGACACTCAAGAGGAGGAGGGGGA
>OLKM01000348.1:30981-38481 GCA_900291075.1 Melanogrammus aeglefinus | reverse complement strand
AGAGAGAGAGAGAGAGAGAGAGAGAGAGAGAGAGAGAGAGAGAGAGAGGATTGCGAGGGCGGTAGATCGGAGTGATGTTAAAGTGGAACCGAGCACCGCTGAGCAGTGGCCGTATATCCAGCGTTCCTCCTGGGTGCAGTGTTCAGCCGGCGCACCGCGGAATAGACGCGATCTTTCAAAGAGAGGGATGTCACCACATTACGCTCGCCCTCTCTCTCTCTCTCTCTCTCTCTGCCTCCCACTCTCTCTGTATCGCGCGTGCACACACACACACACACACACACACACACACACACACACACACACACACACACACACACACACACACACACACACACACACACACACACACACACACACACACACACACACACACACAGAGACGCAAGCACACCCGCGCGCAAACATATCGCTTTAAACCTCCCGTGATGCGTGAGTGAACGTTCGCGTTCCGCCGCATCGTCAACAACCTCCCACTCGCGGCTCAAAGCGGGGCGCCGACCTACTTACCCCAGCGGATGGCGGTATACAGAGCGAGGCCTTCCAGGATTGCAACCGATCACCGACGCAAAACGGCATTCATCGGTTTGAGATCGTACTTTATCTTACCGGGTTTTTTTTTTTTTGTTGTTGGCGAATTCTCGTTAAGCCTGCAAAAGCTGTTTTGGTGATGCACCCATTTCGTTTGTTTGTTGTTGTGTTGATATAAATCACAAAGTATTCCGGACCTACGCGGAGACAGTTTGGATGAACGCTGTTACAAACTGCGGTTGTAAAAGTTCGGGCTGAGCAATTTTAATAAAAGTGATTCGCTCATCAAACAAAAAGAAAGAAAGAGAAATAGAAAAAGGAGACACTATACACAACTTATTGTTAAAGAAGGCTGTTAAGAAAGAGACACAGTGTTTTCCGGCGAATCGAAAGATTAGATTTGACGGCGAACAAAAATGGCCGACATATTTAATTTTAATTTTTTTTTGGGGGGGGGGGGGAGGGCTAGGGGAGGGGGGAAGGGAGGGAGGGGGGGGGGAATGGCCGATATGCTTACAAAGTCACTTTGTAAACACACGTTAGTTGTGGAAGAAGCAAATGTGTTTCAGAAGAGTATATTTATGAGGAGCGTACGTGTGAGGGGACTCATGGCAGCGTTTTTTTTCGGTTCCTTTTGAAGGATGGAACCGACAATTACACGAACAGATGGGGCTCTAAGTGCAACTGAATTTGATTAACTTCCCAATGAAATTTATGATGAAACTTGCGTCATTTACAGGGAAACACACCATTTCAGTTGCACGTCTCTCCCCTGTGACTGAGATAAAAGCCTTGAATTGTATTCTATTTTTCCGTCTCTTAAGTTTGTATTTGTATTTGTTTGGTTTCTTCCCCTCCTTACCTTACTTAATCTATATTTTGCTTTTGTCTTCCACTAGTTTGGCAACCCGCATGCATTAAAATAACCGCTTTGCCATCGCTTTGTCATCGCTTTGTCAACATTTTGTCGCACAGCTTTGACTTTTGAGGTTTTGTGTTTTGACGTGA
This sequence comes from Melanogrammus aeglefinus, assembly GCA_900291075.1. Lineage (NCBI taxonomy): Eukaryota > Metazoa > Chordata > Actinopteri > Gadiformes > Gadidae > Melanogrammus > Melanogrammus aeglefinus. Next base: position 36,942 of record OLKM01000348.1, on the reverse strand, counting down.
AACAGGCAGCATTCGATTCGCCTCTGCCTTTGTTTTTGAATTGTCTAATGTGTCAGTGCCGATTGGGCCATTCTCCAAGGGTTTAAACGTCAACATTTAACAATGTAAATAATAAAAAGCTGTCGTGAGCGCGTGTGATTCTGGATAGAACGCCTTTCACCTCGTATCACGGCAACCGACATTTCCGTGAGCGGTTGCACCCGTAGCTCTTTAGAACGACGACAATAGGCCAACGCAACACATCTGTCAAACATCATCCGTTGATACTACCGAGCTAGGCCAAGGCAGCGCTTCAACAAACCCCCCCCCCCTCCCTGCACACGACAGTAAACAAAAAAAAAAAAAAGTTGTCCTATTTTTCTCCAGCTCAATTTCCACCCAGAGCTAATTTCCTCTACCGCTGCCTTGTGACAGCTAGCGAGCGCCTGGCCTAGTTTGACGTTGTAAATAAACAATGTATTTACCCCTCATCTCCGACTTAATTTAGCCGCTGTGCTGCGTCTCCCTGGATGACGGGAACAAGATGGCGGCCGTCAAAAAAAAAGAAGAGAAAAGGAACAGAAAGCATGGGAGGAGGGCGATGGGGAGGTGATGGCTAGCATGATGTTGACGTAAGACGGTTGTCGGTTGGGCTGCCGTCTGGGGCCGCTGGTGTCATGGGCCGGCTACATTAGCATAGAACCCTGCGTTTGTCCTCATATCTCTGTGATGACTCATCGAGCAACACACACACACACACGCACACACACACACACACACACACACACACACACACACACACACACACACACACACACACACACACGCACACACGCACGCACACACGCACACACACACACACACACACTGGGATGACCCATATAGGTGCTTTGAACTCGTGTCAGGTCTGGCTCGTTACCCTGGGCCACCTTCCCAGAAATACGATAGGGAACAGGCTCTGGTTTGTGCGCGTGTGTGTTGTGTGTGTGTGTGTGAATGTGTGTGCATGTGTGCGTATGTCGGTGTGTGTGTGTGTAAGATGTACTGCTGCAGGGCTTAGCGTGGACAACTCAGAGGTATAGAAGGAGGATGAGTTATTCTCCTCTTTACTCCTTCCTTTTGGTTCTCAGTCCTCCATCTCCTCTTTGTTTTCCTTCCCCTTATCCTTCTCTACTCTTTCCCCCCATTTTGTTTATCGTCCCCTTTCTCTTTCTGCCACTCTCCTCTCTTTGTACCTTTCTGCCCTCCTCTCCTTCACCTCCCTCTTCCTCTCCCCGTCATCTCGTCTCTCATCGCTTTGTGTCTCCTTCTCTTCTCGTCCTCCTCTCAACTCCTCTGCAAACTTTTGTCTTCCACTCTTCCTCTCATGTTGTTTAGCGGTATTCTCTAGTCGCTCGCTGTACTACATTCAGACCGCCTCGTATTGCGCTGTAGCGTTCCGTTGTGTTATATTTAGAAAATGTTGCATATTCTAAATACATTATTCATAGACTTCCATAGCGGCCGCGTTTACACAAAGCTCATCAGCATTTTGTCTGAAAAAGTTTTTCTGTCACTGGAAACAAGACAAACAAATACTATTGAACATTTCTGATGTTTTTTTTAAAAGTTCAAGTCACAGGGGACTAAAAGGTATAACATCCCAAACTGTTCATATTTCAAATGGTTAAAGCTACGCTAGGCGGTTTAGAGAAACTAGCCAGAGTAGGCTAGGTTTTTAAAGTATATAACCGAATATCCTCGACCCAAAGCCACTCCCCTCAAGGCACATGACTAGCTTGCTAGCTTTAGCAATCGGTCAGCCTAGCCTAGCGGAAGACTCTGGTCGTGCACAGTGACTGCATGAGCAGAGTGTGCATTGGTTGCCGGGCAGGTGTGTAGACACACCCGCCCGGCTACAGGGTAGGTAGCCGTGCAATCATTTCAATCGGGCCGAATGCCATGATTGGACGGGCTTAATAACGGCCTGCGACCGCCACAGATACCAAGTTTTTTTTCGGACCATTTGATGCATTGATTGCTGTCAGGATGAAAGGAAAATGGCACAATTTTTTTTTAAAAAAATGTAAAAAAAATAAATTGACCTCCCTAGCTTTAAACGTGGGAAAATTTATAGCGCCAAAACTTGCAAGAAAATATTGTATTCTCCGATAATTGGGTCGGCATCGGAACCAACCGGCCTCCTTGAGACCATGAGGTCATCGTAAAATCCTTAACGTATTCCTCAACAAACTTGAATCATAGCTCAAAAAACTAAACCAACGTCCAGTTGTTCGCCCCATCCCACCTCCTCCTGATGACATAATACCCCAGATGAACCAGCGTGTCAGCCACTTCCTGTCGCGCGACCCTGAAACGGTTCCCCCCCCCAACCACCCCACCATCCATTCGCATCGGGCCCCTATCGTCTTACACACAGGGCGCCGGTGTCGTCTCTTTGATGGCTGCCTAGCCCTCGATGATCTGAGGGGGAACAGATCAGGGAGTGCTGTGTGTGTGTGTGTGTGTGTGTGTGTGTGTGTGTGTGTGTGTGTGTGTGTGTGTGTGTGTGTGTGTGTGTGTGTGTGTGTGTGTGTGTGTGTGTGTGTGTGTGTGTGTGTGTGTGTGTGTGTGTGTGTGTGTGCGTGCGTGTGTGTCTGTGTGTGTGGGGGAGGGGGGTTGAGGGCACTCACTACACCACTGGGCAAACTCAATGCTTACTTACTAAACCAACAGAAAGCCAAAAAACGTGAGCCAAAAAAATAAGATTTTGATAAGACACGCACTTCGGGAGAGGGAAGGAGAGGGAGAGAGAGGGAGACAGAGAGAGACAGAGAGAGAGAGAGAGAGAGAGAGAGAGAGAGAGAGAGAGAGAGAGAGAGAGAGAGAGAGAGAGAGAGAGAGAGAGAGAGAGAGAGAGAGAGAGAGAGAGAGAGAAGGAGAGAGAGAGAGAGAGAGAGAGAGAGAGAGAGAGAGAGAGAGAGAGAGAGAGAGAGAGAGAGAGAGAGACAGAGATGGAGAGAGAGAGAGAGAGCGAAAGAACGCAGAGAGAGATAGAGAGAAAGAGAAACAGAGAGAGAGAGAGAGATAAGAGAGAGGGATAGAGAAAGAGAGAGAGAATAAGAGAAAGAGAGAGAGAATAAGAGAGAGACAGAGAGAGAGTGAGATCGAGAGACAGAGAGAGAGAGAGAGAGAGAGAGAGAGAGAGCGAGAGAGAGAGAGAGAGAGAGGTAATAAGTGGTGTGCAGAACAAGGACAATCGAGAGAGGTGGTGGGGGGGGGGTGGTCCCCTGCGGTGCCTGTTGATTGGCCGACGGTGTGGTCGTGACTGTGCTGCCGGGATCAATCACTCCGGCGAGCAGATGGCGGCGCCTGCCTCCGACGGAACCGAGGGATCGCCTGTGTACTTCCTGTTGTCTCCAGTTTTTTTGGTTTTCTTCACTTTTATAAGACAACGTCTAATTGGCTCGTTTAGCCTGCGGCCCGGAGCGAGGTAACGGTGACTGGAAGTTGGAACGCACCTTGTTGACGACGGCGTAACGTTTTTTAAGCGACGGTGAACAAAAACCTTGGTATTTTTAGGGATGGGTACGTTTTTTTCCTCTCTTCCCGCTCTTTTTTTTTTCCCGCTCTTTTCGGTGTTCAGCAGTTGGTCGTATTTAACCGTCTCCTTGTTGTGAACGTGACATCTTATGCAAATGACTCAGACTTACAAAGTTTTTCTTCCATGGGTCTTATATGTCAAACACTTAAATGTCGGTTACAAAAAGCTAAAATGGAGGGAAAGGAACGATGGTGTTTGGGTGAAGCCCTGAGCGACTGGCGAGTGTGATCAACACTGACTCTTTTAAGAGCAGAAAGAAATGGTGTTTCGTTTTCCATAAAGTGACACAATATACAAATATATTTCAGGGAAATTATGACAAGAATAAACCTGGGAGTATATTGTTTATTGATCCTCTGATTTATGCTACCATTAGTGCCTAGGGGGCTTTATGAAAATTATTTATATAAAAAGTTAATAGTTTTAGAGGTAACAAACTGTCAAGGCTAAACCATTTCAGTTTTTATGTTATGTATGTCTTTGAATACACAACACAATGCTAATTCAACACAACGCTAACAGGTTTTCAAGATAATATGACTCGATTTAACAAGCTTAATCTAGTCATATTATCTTTTAAACATCAACATCCTCAAGCAAGCAGACCTCTAATCATCAACCTTGTTTCCACAAAAAATTCGAAACATCCCCTACGCAAAAGATCGGACCATTATCGTCCAAACTTCCGAACATCCTCTGAGAAGTTTTTGGTGAAACAAAGTTGAAGTTAAAGTTGCAGACCGGGATTTCTTTCCCGTAGCGCTTCCATGCAGCAGTACTCCGTTACATCGGGAATATCAGAGCGTGACGGTTCCCCCTTCTGACTAACCGACTTAAAAAATCGTGTCTTGGCACGGAGTTCGCTAACAGCGGTAGCGGTTTAGGGAAGAGGAAGCTTATGTGGCTGGACGAGAACAGGCTCACGGGCGCGCAAGTGTGTGTGTGTGTGTGTGTGTGTGTGTGTGTGTGTGTGTGTGTGTGTGTGTGTGTGTGTGTGTGTGTGTGTGTGTGTGTGTGTGTGTGAGTGTGTGTGTGAGTGGGAGTTAGCATGTCGAGTCAAAGAGAAACAAGGTAATTGCATGTGTGTGTGTGTGTGTGTGTGTGTGTGTGTGTGTGTGTGTGTGTGTGTGTGTGTGTGTGTGTGTGTGTGTGTGTGTGTGTGCGTGTGTGGCACAGGGAAGCTGGCCACTTCAAAGCTTTGATGTCGGTCCCCTAAATGAGGGCCACCAGAGGTCCCCCCTAATGGGACATCATGCCGAGATTAGAGGGGGACAGCAGCCTCACAAGCATGCAGTGTGTGTGTGTGTGTGTGTGTGTGTGTGTGTGTGTGTGGTGTGTGTGTGTGTGTGTGTGTGTGTGTGCTTGTGTTTTGTGTTTGTGTGTGTGTGTGAGTGAAAAAACAGTACATACTGAGATGGGGTGGTGGGCGAGCGTTAGAGAGAGAGAGAGAGAGAGAGAGAGAGAGAGAGAGAGAGAGAGAGAGAGAGAGAGAGAGAGAGAGAGAGAGAGAGAGAGAGAGAGAGAGAGAGAGAGAGAGAGAGAGAGAGAGAGAGAGAGAGAGAGAGAAGAACAGAGAAGTGAGAGAGAGAGAGGAGGAGAGAGAGAGAGAGAGAGAGAGAGAGAGAGAGAGAGAGAGAGAGAGAGAGAGCTAGCGTATGTTTCATTTCCTGTGTGTGTGTTTACTCAACACTACAAACTGGAATGCGGGCTTTATGTTTTGAAACACGGGAGTTTCCGACGTCTCCACAGCAAAACAGTTTGAGCCCTAAGATACGTTTACGTTAAACGCCCGGAATAGAAACCAATCACGTCAACAGAATGCCAGCCGCACGGCTCAGTATGGTATAAATCCTTTATTAAATAATCAACAATAATTATAATAACAATCATAGAAAGAGCATTTCTGTACAAAGCCCCCCCCCCCCCCCCCCCAATCACCCCCCCCCCCTCTTGGGAACAACAACAACAGCAGGGCAGAAAGGAAAACGGGAAATAGAGGACTCGGCCCGGGTGTGTGTGTGTGTGTGTGTGTGTGTGTGTGTGTGTGTGTGTGTGTGATTAGTCCTTCAGGCCAGTAGGTGGGGCCGTGAGCTCCATTGTCTGTGTCATGTGACTGGTTTCTGATACCAGTGCCACCAGTGGCCGGTGGTGGGGGGGTCTTCTGTAGCTCCAAGGCACTTGGAAGAGAGTCACTGAGGGGGTGGGGTGGGGGGGGGGTCCAAAGATGGACGTCCTTAAAAGAGAGAGAAAGCGCAGGTGTGTGTGTGTGTGTGTATAGAGTCAGTATCGAGGTTGATGATCGTAAATGGGTGATGGCATTGGCAAGAGTGTAAGAGTGAGTGTGTGTGTGTGTGTGTGTGTGTGTGTGTGTGTGTGTGTGTGTGTGTGTGTGTGTGTGT
>OLKM01000348.1:20981-25981 GCA_900291075.1 Melanogrammus aeglefinus | reverse complement strand
TGTGTGTGTGTGTCTAAGTGTGTGTGTGTGTGTGTGTGGTATCTAAGTGTGTGTGTGTGTGTGTGTGTGTGTATCTAAGTGTGTGTGTGTGTGTGTATCTAAGTGTGTGTGTGTGTGTGTATCTAAGTGTGTGTGTGTGTGTGTGCGTGCGCGCGTGCGTGTGCGTGTGTGTGTGTGTGTGTATCTAAGTGTGTGTGTGTGTGTGTGTGTGCGTGTGTGTGTGTGTGCCAGCTCATCCTTCCTGGCACAGCGCAGGCGGGGCTGCGTCTTGGCAAGGCACACGCCTCCAGAACGGGAGGTCTCAGACGGCCAATGGCATTGTTAATACTGTTTCCACGGCAACCAGACGGTTGGCAGCTGATTGGCTACAGCGGGGGGGGGGGGGGGGGGGGGGGGGGGGGGGGGGGGGGGGGGTGATGTGGGGGGGTGATGTGAGGGGGAGAGAGAGAGAGAGAGAGAGAGAGAAAAAAGTGCTTACCGCAGCCTTAATAAATGTCGCACGTCCATTAACTAATTACAACTATTAGAGGCCTGGGGGCGGGAAGGCGTCGAAGACGGACAGTTCTGGCCGACCAATCCCCTGTCACCCCTTTAGAGACGCCAGCCAATGATTTAATGGCGCAGAGTGGACGGGTGCCAGCGAACACAAGTCACCGTCGGAACATGACTGCGTCAAAATAAAAGCGCATTCTGCTTCGGAGGGGAGCCACTGGGGAGAGAGAGGGGGAGAGAGAGAGAGAGAGAGAGAGAGGAGGGAGAGGGAGAGGGAGAGGGAGAGAGAGAGAGAGAGAGAGAGAGAGAGAGAGAGAGAGAGAGAGAGAGAGAGAGGGAGAAGGGAGAGGGAGAGGGAGAGAGGAAGAGAGAGCAGAGAGAGAGAGAGAGGAGAGAGAGGAGAGAGAGAGAGAGGGAGAGAGAGTTGTAGTTGGGTGGTGGGTGGGGGGGGTTTATATCCGGGAGAAACGTTGAAGCAAACACTCCTCATCCATCCGTCTTTATTTTGCGGCCGTCCGCCGGGGGGTGGGGGGGGGGGGGGGGGACGGCTACCGGGCTGGCGGCGGCGTGACAAATTTCCCCGCGTCGAAGGGAAAGAAGGTGTGCCAATCAAACCCCCCACTCCCCTCCCTCACCTCACCCCCCCTCCCCCCCCTCTGGCTGCCAACCCCTAAAGAGTCTCACACTAAGCAGAACCGGCTTTGCCTTCCCCGTGTAAATCACTGACACCTCGCCGACCGCTTTTGTGTCCGTTCTCGTTTTAACACACGAGTGAGGGCGAGGGCGAGGTCCAGAACACCCCACCATCCCCCCCCATCCCCCCCCCATCACCCACCCCCCTCCACTGTGTGGCGAACGAGAAGGGGCGAGCGAGACCATGCCCAAAGACCCCCTAACTGTGTCCGCGTTCTGGGGGGGACGGGCAGGAATATAAATCGAGAGCGGAGAGAGAGAGAGAGAGAGAGAGAGAGAGAGAGAGAGAGAGAGAGAGAGAGAGAGAGAGAGAGAGAGAGAGAGCGAGAGAGAGAGAGAGTGCGAGCGAAGGAGTGGGCGAGCGAGCCGAGTCAGGCGTCCGCTCCGCAGGCGGCGGTGACTCGAGGGTCCCCCAACGTCGACGGCCACACCCTCACGGAGGGTCGCGGAGCGCTTTGTTTGGGGGTGTGGCTGTCGGAGCGCGCCACGACGGTGCCGTAGGCGTCGGTGGGGCGGCGATCAAGACGGAGCCGCGCACGAGGGGGGGAACGCGTGTACCCATCGGCGACTCTACCGGGCGCCGGCAGAGCCCTCGATCAAAGCCGCTCTCCCTGCGCGGCACGCCGCTCGTTAAGTGTGATGGATTCGGCCGCCTTCGCCTGATAAATGTGCACATGCTCTGTTGAATAGGCAAACGGATGGATGGATGGGTTTATTTGAACTCCCACCCCCTCTCTCTCCCCCCTCTCTCTCCCCTCCCTCCCCCCTTGGCTCCCCCCCCCCCCCCACCCCCCGTTCTCTAGTCCCTGAAAACGTTGTCGGACCTCCCAGGGCATTCGGGGTCCCGGACCTGGGCAGGGCGCGAGGGAATTTAAGTGGCTAAGGGCCTAACAGTTCCTCGTATCCTCTCTCTCCCTCCTTCTCTCTCTCTCTCTCTCTCTCTCTCTCTCTCTCTCTCTCTCTCTCTCTCTCTCTCTCTCTCTCTCTCTCTCTCCTCTCTCTCTCTCTCTCTCTCTCTCTCTCTCTCTCTCTCTCTCTCTCTCTCTCTCTCTCTCTCTCTCTCTCTCTCTCTCTCTCTCTCTCTCTCTTCTCTCTCTCTGTCCCCCCCTCCTTCTCCCTCTCCCTCTCCCTCCTTCTCTCTCTCTCTCTCTCTCTCTCTCTCTCTCTCTCTCTCTCTCTCTCTCTCTCTCTCTCTCTCTCTCTCTCTCCTCCTCCTTTTCCTCTCCCTCCTTCTCTCTCTCTCTCTCCTCTCCCTCCCTCCCCCTCCCTCCCCCTCCCTCTCTCATCCCTGCTTTGGGTTTGGCAGCCCTCCCTTGGCTTCTCCACCAGCATGAAACTCTATCCCTCCCCCCCCCCCCCCCCTGCAGAACCTTCTTTGGATATCCATGCTGGGGTCGTTCCAAGTCCAAAGGGAGGGAGACGAGGGAGAAGCCAGTCCGGGCCCGGTCATGGCGCCCGGGCTGTTCCGTTAAATAACTCACTCTTTACACCCCCCCCCCCCCCTCACCCCTCTCCCCCCCCCCACCCTCGTCAGAAGAGGCAGCGAAGCGTGAAATGTCAACAACACCAACGATGAAGAAGGAAGAAAAAACAAAAACGTTACAAGGGGCGACCGAAGCGTTTAGAGCGAGAGAGAGGGCGAGAGACACAGAGAGACAGAGAGAGAGAGAGAGAGAGAGAGAGAGAGAGAGAGAGAGAGAGAGAGAGAGAGAGAGAGAGAGAGAGAGAGAGAGAGAGAGAGAGAGAGAGAGAGAAGAGAGAGAGAGAGAGAGAGAAATCCTTTAGTCTTTTTTTGTCTCTTATTGTTTTTGTGGGGACGAGGTTGGGTTTTGGGGGATGTTTGGGGGAGGAGGGGGAGTTTTCTTGGGGGGGGGGGGGGTGTCCTAATCCAGTCCAGAGAACATCAACGGGTCAACGCCCTCCCCCCCCGGCCGCCATCCTTAACGCCTGGCCTTCGATCCATCCTTCCTTCCTTCCTTCCATCCTTCCTTCCTTCCATCCTTCCTTCCTTCCCCCCTTGCATCCCATCCTCCAAAAAAGTGGGCGGGGCTCCACTCGATCCGCCCAATCACAGTTCAAAGTGTCAAAACTCTGCCGGGGTGCAGGGGGGGGTGCGGGGGGGACAACAAGCCACGCCCCCCTCGCTCAGCAGAGGGTGCGGTGGCGGTCGCGGCTGTCCAGCCTCACAGTCAACACAGGCTCCACCCCCGGCGCGGCCATACTGGACGACCAGTGGGCGTACTGGAAGCACTGGGACGAGCTGTGGTACGCCACAGACAGCTGGCTCTTCTTGGCGGCCAGGTGTTGCCGGCAGCAACACAGGGCCCTCGCCAAGATGGCGACCGCCAGGAGGAGGAGTGCCGCGCCGGCGGCCATTATGTAATACCAGTGGACGGGCAAGGGGGGCACGGCCAGGGTATCTACTGTGGGCTCGCTGCCGCCTGGAATGTCTCCCCCTGGTGGAGAAATACAGAACAGTTGGCCGGCGGCAACAGAAGGGACTAGCACGTTGTTGGTTTAATAAGGGAGAGAGGGGGGAGGGGGAGGGGGAGAGAGGGAGGGGAGAGGGGCGGGAGGGTGAGAGAGGGGAGAGAGATGGGGGAGAGAGGGGAGAGAGGGGGGGAGAGGGAGAGAGGGGGAGGGGGAGCAGGGGGGGAGAGAGGGGGGAGAGGGAGAGAGAGAAGGGGTGAGAGAGGAGAGAGGAGGGGAGAGGGAAGAGGGGGGGAGAAGGGGAGAAGGGGAGAGAAGGGGAGAGAGGGAGAGAGGTGTGCGGGAAGAGGGGGAGAGTCAGGGGGAGAGAGGGACGGGAGAGGGGAGAAGAAGAACGAGAGAGGGAGAGACAATGGGAGGGAAGGGAGAGGGGGGAGGGAAGGGAGAGAGGGAGACAGGGGGGGGGGGGGGGGGGGGGGAGGGAGAGGGAGGAAGAGAGACAGGGAGAGAGAGGCAGAGGGAAGGAGAGAGAGAGAGCGACATAAGGTCTCAGCTGCTCATTCTGTGCGCTCTAACTCTCTCTCTGCGGTGTGTTTCTGTTCAGACGGTGGTCGGCCCTTGGGGGGGGTGGTGGCGGGGGGACGTCAGGACGTGCGACTCAAAGGGAGCATGCATAAGCATGCCGGTTGCAAGAAATAAAAAGTACAAAAATAGTGACAGACAATCTCCAAGGCCGAGGGAATCAAAGCACATCCATTTTGTCTCAAGTAGCTTAGGGAGTGGCACGCTTTCACACCGAGAGCATCTGGCGCCGTGTGTTGGTTCTCTTCCTCTCCGTCAACACAATGTGCCAATTCAAACGGGGTGGTGGGGTGGGGGGGGGGGGGGGCGAGGATGCAATTAACATGTTTTCAGTCATCTCGTCTCTCGTCTTAACGGCTCCGAGTGAAACAAAAGCAAAGCCACACCATTAGTCACTTAGGCAGTAGCCCACCCTAGCCGTCAAGGTGCTGCTGCTTCCTGTTTCCTGTCTGGGCAGGAAGTGCCCTTATCAGGCCAATGAGGCTCTAGTGGTATGAAGTCCAGTATGAAGTCCCCCCCCTCCCTCTATCCCAGACACACAGCGCCATCGTCCCCATCCTGAACCAGGATCGGGGATGCTGTATCTTGGACTTAAGAGGGGGGGGTTCAAGAGTTTGGTTTTTATTGACGCGTTGTGGATCTGTGGGTATGGAGAGGCTGTCCGTTTCGTTGGCGCGTGTGCCGGTAGGATTTGGTGTTTTGGAGGAACATGCTCTACCTCTCCTCTGGGTCTACTGTTGGCCCTCCCTCTTGTTCTTTCCGTGGCTGTGTTTTTTTTTGTTTGTTTTTCGTTTTTGTGTTGC
>OLKM01000348.1:7500-12500 GCA_900291075.1 Melanogrammus aeglefinus | reverse complement strand
CACACACACACACACACAGACACACAGACACACACACACACACACGCGCACACACGCACACACACGCACACACACACACACACACACACACACACACACACACCCCAGCACGAACGGCAGGACATTGGAACACACACACAACACACACACACACACAAACATATGGTGCGCAACACACACACACACACACACACACACACACACACACACACACACACACACACACACACACACACACACACACACACACACACACACACACACACACACACACACACACACACACACACACACGATTGAGACGGGGCCAATCCAATCAACCATTGCTGACAACAGGCCGGGGTCTGGCACACACACACACACACACACAATACTTTGATACACAATACTCTGAATGAGGAGGAAGTGACACGTAAACACAGCGAGCGGGCTGGGAGAATGGAGGGGCAACTGGAAGTCAAACTCATTGGGATGCGGGCTAGCTAAGACGGTTAGCCCTCGCCCACCCTCCTCTCCCAGACATTACAAAACGTACACATAGTTTATATATAATTATATATAATCTATAATTATCTTTACATATATGTTTTCATATTCATTTTTTTTCATGATAATCCCACTCCTCCTCCTCATCATCCTTATTGCATTATTAAAAGTATGATTATTATTATTATTATGCTATAATGAGTGTATGTTGTTCTTCAGGATAGGGCGGAGGGAATGCCGATAAATAAAATGTCGTGAAAACAAAACAAACGCCTCGATGTCCTCGCTCGAAATCTCTTTAAGATAGAAATGGCAGTTGAAGAACCCCAACCGACGGAACGTTAGCTTGGTTCGCGGCGGCGCAGGCTACGCTACGTTCCCGCCGGAGGATGTTAGCGCTGCGACCGGGACGCCAACACAGATCCCATTGTGGGGGAGTCCGACAAATGCGGTGGTGTGTGTGTGTGTGTGTGTGTGTGTGTGTGTGTGTGTGTGTGTGTGTGTGTGTGTGTGTGTGTGTGTGTGTGTGTGTGTGTGTTTCCAGGAGGATGAGTGGAGCTGAGCACGTCCTGCTGTGGGAAAATGCAATCTGTTGATTACATCACCTATGCCAGGTTTGTGTGTGTGTGTGTGTGTGTGTGTGTGTGTGTGTGTGTGTGTGTGTGTGTGTGTGTGTGTGTGTGTGTGTGTGTGTGTGTGTGTGTGTGTGCGTATCTTTGTACATGCAAGCATACACCTGTCGATATTTGTGCGTGTGTGTGATCATCCGCCCGTGTACGTGCCTGTGTTCATAATGAGTGTGTTTCTGTGGGTGTTTGTTTCTGTGGGTGTGTGTTCCTATTCTGGTGCGTGGGTTTTCTATTTGTGTGTGCGTGTATGGTCATACGTTTGTGTGTTCATGTGTGTGTGTCTGTGTGTTCCTATTCCGGTTTGTGTGTGGGTGTATTTATGTGTGTGTGTTTATGTGTGTGTGTTCCAATCCCGGAACGTGTGGGTGTATTTGTGTGTGTCTATGTGTGCGTTCCCATCCCGGTACGTTTGTGTGTCTATGTGTGTGTCTATTGTGCGCACTCCTATCCCGCTGTGTGTGTGTGTGTGTGTGTGTGTGTGTGTGTGTGTGTGTTGTGTGTGTGTGTGTGTGTGTGTGTGTGTGTGTACACTTTGCTGTGATGCCGGCTGTAGCGACCCCTGTTGCAGCTGACAGGGAGCAGCCCGTGGCGACGCGTGGTCCCCGGGGGCCGGCCAAGAGCAGGGGGCCCCTGGCTGGTTCTGACGGGGGGAAGAGGGGCCCCTCCGAGGGCCTCGCCCTGACAGAACCGCTGGGCTCTGACTGGGTGTGCGCGGGTGTTGTTTTATGCAACTACACAACAGTGTGCGTTTGTGTTTTTGAATGTGTGTGTGTGTGTCTGTGTGTGTATGTGTATGTGTATGTTTAACTATGTGTTTGTCTGTGTGTGTGTGTGTGTGTGTGTATGTGTGTGTCTAGATGTGTGTGTTTGAATTTATGTGTTTGCATATGTGTCAATGTGCGTGTCAGGGTAAGTGTGTGTGTATGAGTGTGCGTCTTTGAGTCTTTGTGTTTGTGTGTATGTGTGTGTGTTTATCCATGTATCTGTGTGTGTCTATTTCCGTGTGTGTGTCTGTATATGTGTATGTGTACCTCACATACACATGGGTGGCTACATGTGTGAGGGTACAGAATGTGTGTGTGTGTCTATGTACCTCTACGTGTGCGAGTGTACAGTTTATGTGTGTGTGTCTATTTGTGTGTGTTTGCGTACCTCTGTGTGTGAGCGTACAGTACGTCTGTGTGTTTCTGTTTGTGTGTGTCTAATTGTGTGTATCTGTGTGTGTGTGTGTGTGTGTGTGTGGTGTCGGCTACCCAGAGGGACGGCTCCTCCCTGCTTCCTGTCAGCTCCTCGCCGGACGCCAGCGCGTCTGACACGTCCGACGGCGCCCGCGACAGACCACCCCCCACCCCCCTCTCCCCCCCGCCCCCCCACGATGTACACCATCGTGTTTTCACTTGTGAATCTGCAATGGCGTCTTCCTCCCGCTCCACATGGCGTTCTACGTATTTGTGTATGCGTCTATGTGTGCGTGTGTGTGTGTCTTTGTGTGCGTGTTGTGTGCGCGTCTATGTGTGTCTGTGTACCTCTATGTACAGTATGTGTGTGTGCGTCTATGTGTGTGTGTGTGTGTGTGTGTGTGTGTGTGTGTCTAGTCATGTGTCTGTGGAAACCGACATCACCACATAACCGGCACCACCACAAAAGACATTGTCAGCACTCCCCCCTCTCATTCCCCCCACCGAGCGCGAGCTAGCCTCCTGCTGTTCGCCCAACTGCTCATCACGTTGCTAGCGTCACCGGAGTTGCTACATGTAGCACCGCAGAGGATTATTAATTACTTTCACAGCCCCGACCCCCCCCCCCCCCCCACCACCACCGTTGCTACCACTGAATAAAAACTCAATCTTTATCGGCTGGTTAGACCTAGTTAGCGGGTTTTGATTAGCAAAGTGGCCGGTTGACTAAGTGGCTAAGTCGCTAATTCCAGCTCGGAGACACATTGCAAACTTAGCAGGGCTTTGATTAGCCGCTGTGTGCTCGCTTTGTGCCCGGTTTAGCTAATGTTAGCTCGGAGACACATACCAATTTAACAGGTTTTTATTAGCAAAGGTTGACGCTATGGGAGGGTTAGCTAATGGTAGCTCTGAGCCACGTAGCAGCGTTGCACATTCTCAACGGCAGAACGGCAGTTGGGCTAACGCTAGCTCAGAGATAAAAGCAGCCGGATAAAAGAAAACCCTGCTTCAGCCTTCAGGCCTGAAACAGGACACATACTGTTCTATTTTCCTCGAGGTCTAGCCCCCCAACGGCACACACAACCCCCCCCAACCGAGGATGAAAGGGGGACTAGGGGGGCGCCAACACGTTGATCCTAATTGGCTGAGATATCCGAACTTTGACCCCATACGTGGATACAGTTGTTTTTTCCCTCCCCCAGCTAGTGCCAAAGCAGCATGAATCACAAAAAGCCCCCAAGAGTGGCAATCAGATACTTTGAGTGTAAAACCTCCTCCACCATCACCTCCACCCCCCCCCCCCCCCCCCCCCCCCGGGGCGCGTGGGTTTGAGGGGGGGGGGGGGGGGGGGGGGTTCATGTTGGCATCGCTGACATTCCACCCCCGCCCCGTGATAATGTCGAACGAGGCTTTGAAGGAGCTCGTCACCGCGGTAACTAGGTCACGCTCGGCGGGAAAAAAAAAGAAGGTACATACACGATTAAGAAAACGAGAAACATGTGTTTTTTTTTCCTGGCGAATGACTCTGCTCCGCTGAGCCGTTCGTCTTGAGCTCTCAGGTGACAGGAGATCCAGACTGGGTTGTCAGCGAAGGTGGGAGGGAGGGGAGGGGGGGGAGAGAGATAGTGAGGGGGAGGGAATGAGATAGGGAACCAAGAAAAAGTGTGGGAGAGTTGAGAGAGAGGCAGAAGGAGAGAGCGAGAGAGAGAGGGAAGGAGAGAGGGGGAGAGAGAGAGAGAGAGAGAGAGAGAGAGAGAGAGAGAGAGAGAGAGAGAGAGAGAGAGAGAAGAGAGAGAGAGAGAGAGAGAGAGAGAGAGAGAGCCAGAGAGAGAGAGAGAGAGACAGAGAGACAGAGAGAGAGAGACACACACATAAGATGAGAGAGAGAGAGAGAGAGAGAGACATAAGATGAGAGGGAGAGAGAGAGAAAGACGGAGAGAGGGAGGGAAAGAGTGAGACCAAGAAGCAGACGAAAGCTGGACAGAAAATGAGAGAGAGAGACAGAAGGAGAGTGAGAGAGAGAGACAGAAAGAGTCAGAGCAAGAGACAGAGGGATATAGGGAGACAGAGATAGATGGACAGAGAGGGTGAGTAGGGGTGGGGGGGTGATCCAGTCCACACCGGTATCATGGTCTTTGCTTAACCTGCTCTTTAATTCTCCCCAGCTGCCAGCGTAGGAGTGATAAATCTTTTATGGGGGGGGGGCGCGTTCAGAAAATATCAAAAGCAATGAATTTTAAAACGAGGTCGCTCTAACAATCTCTCCGTTCTCGAGCGGAGAGAGAGCCTGAGAACCGGGAAGAAGAAAACCAACGAGGAAGAACCGAAGAACAAAAAAAGAGAAAAATAACGAACAAATCCCTTTTCCCCAACCGCCGCAACGCACAAGTCTGGCGTATATTTTATTAATCGGCCGAAAAGCTTCGCTTGTGATCCCCGGGTGAGGACCGATGGGGGGGGAGAGGGGGGAGGGAGGGAAGGAGGGAGGGAGAGTGGGGGGGGGGAGGGCTGGGAAATCAAATAATCATTTTCTTCAAGGAGTGTTTAAGTAATGGGGGGAAAGTCGTAGGGTCGGACCGGCGCCTGGGAAGCATCGCCCGGGGTAAAGGAAAAACAGTGGCGGGAATGGGAATACCGTTTTGTCTCCGGGAATGGTGGAGTGAACCTCTTAATTGGTGTCGCTGGGTCGTAGTTCCCTCCCAATTAC
>OLKM01000347.1:334268-344268 GCA_900291075.1 Melanogrammus aeglefinus | reverse complement strand
GTGCGTGTTTGTGTGTGTGTGTGTGTGTGTGTGTGTGTGTGTGTGTGTGTGTGTGTGTGTGTGTGTGTGTGTGTGTGCGTGTGCGTGTGCGTGTTGTGTCCATCTCGCACACATCTGTTGAGCACATGGGTATAGGGGGCGGACGGGGGCAACACATGTTGGAGGATTTGTGGCCATAATCAGATTAATTGGTCCATCTTTCTATGGAAACATAACCCACACACACACAAGCACACACACACACACACACACACACACACACACACACACACACACACACACACACACACACACACACACACACACACACACACACACACACACACACACACACACACACACACACACACACACACACACACACACACACACACACACACACACACACACACACACACACACACACACACACACACACACACACACACATACACACACGCACACACACACACATTCAGACCCACACACACACATCAAGGCCTCTGGTAGCGTTCAGGCTGCTTGCTGCTTACACTAACCAGAAGCCAGGCAGCAGGCAGGGGGTCATCTGGGCTACAGCCTGCCCTCGTCAACACCAGCTCCCCAGGCACCCAGCCGCACACAGCACTGTCCTCCGCATCTGAGGAGGGGAGCGGGGAGCCTTACGTCCACGCTGCTGTTCTGTGCTGCGTTCAGGGTTTCGGGGATCTTGGGGGTTTTGTTTTGTCTCACACCATGCATTCCTCAGGTTATATTTGAGATGCTGGAAGCCTGGAGCAAGAGAAGTCACCGCGTAGGAATAAATGTTTTTTTGGCAGTCGCATTGTGCTCTCGCAAGAGAGGCGGTGACTACATGTTTGTCTTTTTTTGTGCAAAAGGTTTTCTAAGTGCATTAGCTTGGATTCTTATTAGCATTCTGTTGGCTCATGTGGGGTATACGTTCAGCGCTTTAGCTCACTGCACATGTTTTTCTTATTGCCCGCAAGTATTTCAAACGGAGGGGCTATCTACACACACGCTGCCATTCATGATTTTATTATGATTTTTTAGCCTCACCACAACTTATACATAGGAATGACTGCCGCTTCTACGCTCTCTTTCTCCTCCCCCTCTCTCTTTCTCTCTCGCTCTCTCTCCCTCTCATTCTTTAATCTCCATTTCTCTCTCTGTACATGCTGTACCTGTCACTGTTCTTAGAATAAATGATTGGCTCAAAACAGAAAACTCCGTCCTGCCTTTGTTCAGATTATAAAAGACGAATGCATGAATACAATAATATTCATTTCATATTTTGTGTATATTTTATCCTGCGAGGAGTAGTAAGTTCAAAGACTACCACGGAATGTCAAGCAAGAAATAATGCATCTCAGCAGAGCATTAATTGCCCTGGTGAAATGAAATCGAAATGGTGTTTTATACTTAGCAAAACTTTCTGGAAATCCTTTTTTTTCCACGAGGTAATCCTTTTCAACGCAGACACTACAGTAAACACCCCTACTTCCCCTCTGGCCTCGGTCCCAAAGCCCCCCCCCGACACCCTCCCACCCCGCCAGCCCCACCACTGGAAAACAAATCCCCAAAAAGATTTTGTCGGACATTTGAAAAGATTTTTTTTGAAGTAAAACTAGAAAGAGGAAAACATTTTGCCGCTCATAACCGAGGAGCCACCCTCGTCACCTGGCGGGCCGGGCCCAGGGCCGGCGGGGCGGGGGGCGAGTGGAGCCAGGGCTGGCCGGCTCGGGCCTGAGAGCCTGCGGTTCTGGTGCCAGAGAGGGAGGCCGCGGTCTGCTGTCCCGCTGAGATGACAGGAAGATAAGAGGCAGAGAGGAGGCCTCTCCACACAAAAACATCTCACCAGGGAGACTCACCTCACCTGGAGCCGAGCCAGAGGGCATCGGGACGACCCACCAGCCAGAGGGAGAGACCACCCCCCCGCTGGGAGGAGGAAAACAAAGGAAAACATCAGAGAGGAAACATAATGATTAACTATTAGATTATGGATTTCTTCCATGTTAAGGGGTTACCCGTGTGGGTCCAGGTTTTAAAGGGTTCCTGCTGAATTAAGCGTTTGAGTTTAGATAAAAGCACAGCAAGAAAATCCAATAAAAGCGAATAACTTCAACTGTGTTGGCATAGTGTCGTCTACTTAACAGCTAGAGCGAATAAAACTGTAAAAAAACTGAAATAAATAAAAAATGAGAGCTAGCGACAGAGCCTTGGCAGAAACATGCCCCTGCAGTTATAACTTAGAAAACCGCTTATAGTTTGCAATATTTGAGAAGGCGACGGTAGAGAAAGGCAGAGAGAGCGGGGGAGAGAGAGAGAGAGGGGGAGAGAGAGAGAGGGAGAGTGAGAGAGAGAGGGAGAGAGAGAGAGAGAGAGAGAGAGAGAGGGAGAGAGAGAGAGAGAGAGAGAGAGAGAGGAGGAGAGAGAGTGAGAGAGAGAGAGGGAGAGAGGGAGAGAGAGAGAGAGAGAGAGAGAGAGAGAGAGAGAGAGAGAGAGAGAGAGAGAGAGAGAGAGAGAGAGAGAGAGAGAGAGAGAGAGAGAGAGAGAGAGAGAGAGAGAGAGGAGAGAGAGAGAGAGAGAGAGAGAGAGAGAGAGAGAGAGAGAGGGAGAGGGGGGAGAGAGAGAGAGAGAGGGGGAGAGAGAGAGAGAAGGGGAGAGTGAGGGGGAGAGAAGGAGAGTGAGGGGGAGAGAAGGAGAGAGAGGGGGAGAGAGAGAGGGAGAGAGCGGGAGCGTGGACGATGTGTAATGAGCGTACCTTGGGGAAGGAGGAACAGCGAGAGGTTTCTTTGGAAGCGGCACTAACGCAGGGATCAGCAGCATTAAAAGAGATTTACACCCCCAGCTCCCCAACACTTTTCTTTTTTACTCAACGGCTCCTCTCCTGCAGATATTTCAAGGAAGCAATAAACTGCACTGACAAGCGTTTGGGTGCCTTGAAACATCCCTCACGGGCACCCCACCTCCCCGCCACACCCCTACGGTGTCTGCCACCGCGGCATCCATCTCCACCCCCCCGTTATCGATAGCATCCATTCGGGTGGGGGGCCGGGGGTTGGGGGTTGTGGGGGGGGGGGGGGGGGGGTCTTGCTGTCTGCTTACCATCACTGGCGTTGTTGTTTTGTGTCGGTTCGTCATTGAGCCGCTGTGTCCCGTAGGCCTTCCCAGAGAGCGGTTGTGCTCAGCGTTTATCTGTCCTCTGTTCTTGTGTGTGTGTGCTGTATGGCCCTGTGGTTAAGGTCCACAGCCTGTTATATATTTGGTTCCTGGATGGTTAAGTTCTTTTGAAGCTGTCTGCTCGGTCCAGAGCGGGGCCCTGCTCAGTGTACGATGTCATTCTCCCACTGTGCTGACCAACATGCGAGACTTGATGTGCCCATAACATTTAATGGTGCTTTGGCAAATGCTAATGGAAACTCTTACATTGCCTCACAATCAAAATTTCGTTCCCCCGCATTCTGCCTGTGTTTTAACATGTGATTTTTTCATGCAGGTTTTCTTTGTGAGCGGGTGTAATTTACCGGGATTATTCATGTTCAGTCTTTGATATGCACAAGCATGGATTTAAGGATGGAGGGGGGGGGGGTTGGTAAGCATAATCTGCTAATTATTAAGATTATGGAGGGATAAATAAAGCAGAACGAAAGGGAACATTTGTCTTGCGTAAGGCACGGTTCCCTTCGCCGTGCCCCACGGCGCCCTGCGTTTGTAGTCTTGGGAAAAGAAGAACATCACAAAGTGTCCCCCTTGGACATCGGGACGGGTGAGGAGAGAGGAGAGGCGAGGAGAGGGAACGGGCGGGGAGGGGGGGGAGAGGGATGAGATGGGAGGAGAGGGGGGGGATGGGAGGAGAGGAGGGGAGGAGAGTTTAGGAGGAGACGGGATGAGAGAGGAGAGGAGAGGAGGGAAGAGGAGGAGAGGGGAGGAGAGAGGAGAGGAGTGGAGGGGAGGAGAGAGAGGAGAGGAGGGGGGGAGTGGAGAGAAAGGAAGAGGGGATGAGAGGAGAGGATGGACAAGGACATAAGGAAAGAGAAGGCACCAAAGGAACGGAGGATAGGAAGGAGAAGGGGAGTGAGGATGGGGCTGCCGAGCAGAGGAAGTGAGAGAGGAGGGAAAGAGAGCATACAGCAGAGGTCATGTCATGGCACGTGCCTCAGTGGGGTATGAAGAAACATCTTGCACAGGTTCTGAAGGCAGGCTGCTTCTCATTAGTCACTGTGATTCTATGAGTGATAAACAATTCCTGTGGTCGGCTTCTTGTAGCAAAAAAACAAAGAACAAACACTGAGGTATGACTGATGTTAGTGTTATTTAGTATGGTGGCTCAGGAGTGTGTGTAGGAGTGTGTGTGTAGGAGTGTGTGTGTAGGAGTGTGAGTGTGTGTGCGTCTGTGTGTGTGTGTGTGTGTGTGTGTGTGTGTGTGTGTGTGTGTGTGTGTGTGTGTGTGTGTGTGTGTGTGTGTGTGTGTGTGTGTGTGTGTGTGTGTGTGTGTGTGTGTGTGTCTGTGTATGTGTGTGTGTGTGTGTGTGTGTGTGTGTGTGTGTGTGTGTGTGTGTGTGTGTGTGTGTGTGTGTGTGTGTGTGTGTGTGTGTGTGTGTGTGTGTGTGTGTGTGTGTGTGTGTGTGTGTGTGTGTGTGTGTGTGTGTGTGTGTGTGTGTGTGTGTGTGTGTGTGTGTGTGTGTGCTTTTAAATGCATGCAGGAACTTGCATGTGTGTTTATCTGTAACAGAGTTTGTGGCACATGTCTGTTCTCGATGATCAGTAAGTGAACAGCATTGTATTTGAGGTGTCATAATCTTCTTCATCCATGCTACGTGGTTGATATAATCATTTGAACGATTCCATTGTCTCTGGTGAATCCACCAAAAGTCCAGCATTTTTGACGCAGGGCAACAGGGAACAATGCATGACATGTGATCCGAGACATTAGACATTCTCGGTCAGTCCTCATCTCCGACTTTGGAACTGGCAAATTTATCTGCCGCCTCACTTCTGTGCAGATGTCCGACATCAAAACCCCGGGGTGATTAAAATGTCCGGGGAGCGTACGTGTTTATGGTGAGCATAGGTACGGCTTGAGGATCAAAGCCCGGTCCAGGCAGGGGAACGAGTGGGGAGGATAAACAAAATGGCCTTGTGTTCATCGGTCCCCCGTTCAATCCAGGTTTATCGCGCTCAGGAACCCAGTCAAGTATCGGGGCTCGTGCTGTGTTTCTTTATGGCTGTTTGACTTCATACTTCAGGCCCGAGAAGAGAGGGAAAAGGGCTGCTTAGGCCATAAGAAAGTAGAAGAAGAAGAAAGGGAACAATTGCAGGGATTTAGGATGCCGTCATGCTGTGTGTGTGTATACTTGGCTTTTTAGCACGTTTTTATTGCCCTCGTAATATTCTCATTCCCTCGCCCGCAGGACTGAAATAGGACAGTGGATTGGAGAGAAAGGAAGAAAAAAATAATGGCATTTGTCAAACTTTGCAGAGTATTTCTAGGATCGTGGGCGAACGAGTAAATGAGCGCAGCGTTTAAATGTCAGGCCAGAGTGTTGTGTAGAGTCAGTTCTGTCAATCAAACGGGGGGGGTGGGGGAGGGGGAGGGGGGGAGGTGGGAGGTGAGGATTATTGAGTTTTCTCTGTTAGGCGTGTGCTAATGATTTTTGTTTTCCCCCCCACCCCCTTAAGATTTTGCTGAGGTTAAATTTAATAAAAAGATGATGTTTTGCCCTTTTCGGGCCCCCGGGGGAAATTGTTTGTCTGTAATTATTTGCAATTGTGTTTATATATGATCACGCAGGCCAAAGACAATACTCTGTTCTCGTTTGGGGACACATTATAACAGATCACTTATATTTACTACTCACTATTCTTCTATATATATATCTATAGATATATAAATCTCCATGCTCAGTGGCAGTGCAGCAGTTAAACTGCGAACAGGCCCTCCACATTAGTCAGAGCACCCAGGGGAGACGGGGAGAGGGGAGCAGCACCTGGCCAGCAGGTCCTGTTGCCTGCAGTCATCGTTCGGAGGCGGCCGGCGGCTTTAAGTGGGAATTATTACTTGTGAGAAAGAGACGGAGATAAGCGGGTCGTCAGGCCGGGAGACGAATGAGGTGTGTGGACGCCGAGAGAGAGACGCACCTGACCTGGAAACGAACGGTGCAGAGTTGCAAGTGCAACGGCTAAATATATCTGCGCCTCTACACGCACTTTTGTTTTAAACCCGCTGAAACGCAGACCGCGTTTCAATGTTGTACACAACACACATTAAACAACAACGTGATCCTGATGGGATTCTTCTCCCCTTTTTTTTTTCTCGGGCCTTTCACGGGAGAGCGATGGCGTCTCTCCGTTGTGTACCGTGTGGGAGACACATTCCTCGCTCCGCGGCATGTTAATTCACAGCTCCGGGCCCCCGTACCAGCTTATTCCTCCACCTCCTCTCCCCATCCCGCTCAACCTCTTGGCCTCTTACCTTCTCTTATTTATTAGCCAATCGCTCACCTGTAAAAGATGATGGAGTCTGCGTTATTACCACTCTGCAGGCAGGGGGTGCAGATTAATGACGGCCAGAGAGCAGGATGTTGCTGAACAACCACTGACGAATGTAAAGCTATAGATTGGACGACACTGTAGTGAGCCTGCGGCGGAATCCGTCTGCTCATTGGGTGGCAGACGGATAACCCTAACAATAGTTTGAGTTGAAAGTACATTGTTTAAATACTGTACCTTTGATCCTGTCCTAACCTCATTGGTGTCATCGTGTTAGGGTGGGATCATGTGGATCTCTCGGTCTTCATTGGGGGGCTCTCCTGCGCCGACGCGGCGGGCCATGATGCTGCTTGGTTCTCCTTGTTTGTGTTTGATGTTGTGTTGTCGCACTTCTCTCCGTTCCCAATATGAATCACTGTGGACCGGTGGGATGATCCAGTAGGTCATGGGATGTTCCAGAAGGTCACCCGCGTTTTTTTGATTGAAGCGAGCGCAGGGTTGATTTGACCCGACCTCACACAGAGACTTTTCTGAGGTGGCGGGTCAGGTTGTCAGTCAGCACCAGTGTCTGTGTGTGTATGTGTGTGCGCCTGTGTGTGTGCGCCGCCTGTGTGTGTGTGCACCTGTGTGTGTGTGTGTCTTCATGTGTGTGTGTGTGTTTTTTTTTTCTTCTTCTTCTTCTCTTTTTAATCATTTCATCTTTGCTAGGGGGCTCCCCAGGGACCCCGGCAACGTTTAGCAGTCTGTGGCTCAGGACCCTGCGGCTCGTCTAAGCTCTGCCTGTATCCGAGCTGCCATTATTAGCTCTGCTCTCCCGAGCCCCCGCTCATCTCTCCCCCGAGAGGAGGCTGGGAGATGAAGCACCGAGAGTCGGGCGCAGCGTTGGAGCCGCTGCTGGTGGTGGTGCTGGAGCTGGTGGGGGGGTGGGGGTGGTGGTGGTGGTGGAGGGCCAATAGCCCGACATGGAACAGTAATTACTCCATTGATATTCCTCGCACAATAATACTGTCATCTCTCATTTGCATAACTCTGGCTGCTCTGTTCACCATGCGGGCAGACGAAGACTCCTCGGAAGAGAGGGGGGAGGGGGGGGAGGGGGGAGGGGGAGGGAGGGGGGGGAGGGATAGAGATGGAGAGATGGAGAGAGAGAGAGTAGGGGATATTTCATGGCACCATGTCCACCCGGTGATTTCCCCTCACAGTGAATGTGCCCGTCTCAAGGCAGATGTGGCTGTGATGAAATGCACAGCGAAGAAAAATAGCCCCGCAAAGGCCCTTTGTTTTTAGAACATTTAGGATTCTATCTGCTCTTATTTATACCAAAAAAAAGGGTTTTTTTGTCAGGGCTGAAATCATTGCTAGTCTATGCAGTGTCTCTACCGATGTGTCTGTGCGTGTCTGTGCGTGTCTGTGCGTGTCTGTGCGTGTGCGTGCGTGCGTGTGTGTGTGTGCGCGTGTGTGTGTGTGCATCTGCGTGTGGTTTTGTGTGTGTGTGCGTGTGTGTGTGTGTGTGTCTGTGTGTGTGTGTGTGTGTGCATGCCCGTGTGTGTGTGTGGCTGGGTGGGGGTGAGTGGGGGGGGTTGTCGATGAATGTCATAGGCCCTGCCTCAGCCATTGGTTAATGGCCATTGGTCATACACCGTCTCCCCCCCCCCCTCCCTTTATTTCTTTTGCTCTCCTGCTCCGCCCGTCGCGTCCTCCCTGCCTCCCGACTGGAGCTCTGCCCTCCGGCACCACATCAGTTATTGCTGTCAGGAGTAGGGGGGAGGGGGGAGGAGAGGGGAGGAGAGAGGGGGGGGGGACAGGAGAGGAGGGGAGGAGAGGGAAGGAGAGGGGAGGAGGCGGAGGAGGAGGGGGGAGGGAGGGGGGAGGACAGGGAGGACAGGGGAGGGGAGGAGGGGGGAGGAAGGATGGGGGTGGAGGAGGGGGAGGCAGGAGGAGAAGGGGAGGGCTGGCGGTGGAGGAGGGGGTTGTGTGTGGTGGTGGTTGTGGTGGAGGAGTAGGGAGGAGGGGAGATGGTGGTTGGAAGGGGAAGGGGGATCAGTGGTTGGTGGTGGTGGTGGGGTTGGTGGTGGTGTGTGGTGGTGGTGTGGTGGTGGTGGTGGTGGTGGTGGTGAGTGTATGGCAGGCAAGGGGAGGAGATGTTGGAGATGGGGGAGGGGTGTGTGAGGGAGGGAGGGTTTGTGTGTGTGTTGGTGGGGTGGTGTCGGGAGGAGGGCATGAAGGAAGATGTGCTGCAGAGAGAGAGAAGCCAAATGGAGTGATGGGAGGAGGAGGGAGAGAGAGAGGGGGAGAGGAGAGAGAGGGGAGGGAGAGGGAGGGAGGGAGAGAGAGAGAAAGAGAGAGAGAGAGAAACAGACAGTGAGAGAGAGAGAACGAGAGAGAGAGAGAGAGAGAGAGAGAGAGAGAGAGAGAGAGAGAGAGAGAGAGAGAGAGAGAGAGAGAGAGAGAGAGAGAGAGAGAGAGAGAGAGAGAGAGAGAGAGGAGAGGGAGAGAGAGAGAGAGAGAGAGAGAGGAGAGAGAGAGAGAGAGAGAGAGAGAGAGAGATGAGAGAGAGAGAGAGAGAGAGAGAGAGAGAGAGAGAGAGAGAGAGAGAGCGAGGCGAGGGATGGAGAGAGAGAGAGAGGGTGAGGGATGGAGAGAGAGAGAGGAGGAGTAGGGAGTGAGAGAGAGAGGGAGAGAGGAGGGAGGGAGAGAGAGAGGGAGGGAGAGAGAGAGAGGGAGAGAGAGAGGGAGGGAGAGAGAGAGGGAGGAAGAGAGAGAGGGAGGGAGAGAGAGAGGCGGGCACAGTAGACTGTCAAATCTCAGCCCGTTGAATATTTAATGGAGCCTGGAGTGTTTATTTAGTTATCCTGTCGATTTTTAGCGCTCTGTCAATAGCGGCCCCCGTGTAGCCTGCTGATGATCTTTAGTGTCTGGTCCCCCGGGACAGGCCCGGGCGCTAAACGCAATTATGGATTTTCCTCCACCGCAATGTGTTTGATATTTTTACTGATCTAATTTGCAATCTGGTAGTTTATTGTTTTGGCATTTTGTGGCGCTCATAGTTGGCGAGCAAATTTGATTTTCCCATCATATTCTTTATAACTTCATTAATGCAGTTTAGCGCATTGGGCACGGATTGCTTAAATTAAACAGCCTGAGAATCAATCCCGTCTGGATGAATGCATTCCTGGTTTATTGTGGCTCTGCCCCTGTTCCTGCCACGATACGGCCTCTAATTAAAAACCATCCGCGTGGTGAATCCATGTCTGAGGAAAAAAAAAAAGATTTGGAAATTCATAATAGCCTTCAGATAGTTGCCTTCCTACCGAGGGCGTGAACGTCTCCAACCAAACAGAGTCTCTCACTCTGTGTGGGAAGAGTGTTTAAGACGTGGAATTAACAAAACAGCAACAACAGCAACACGCAGCAACAACCAGCAGCGTTGTTCCGGTTCGCGCTCGTCGTCTCAGAGACGGATTGCTTTGCCATTAGCTGCGCCGCGACAAATGAAGGCGGGGCCCGCCCCTGAGTTGTGACGGGCTTCCGG
>OLKM01000347.1:316840-334258 GCA_900291075.1 Melanogrammus aeglefinus | reverse complement strand
AGTGTTTATTTAGTTATCCTGTCGATTTTTAGCGCTCTGTCAATAGCGGCCCCCGTGTAGCCTGCTGATGATCTTTAGTGTCTGGTCCCCCGGGACAGGCCCGGGCGCTAAACGCAATTATGGATTTTCCTCCACCGCAATGTGTTTGATATTTTTACTGATCTAATTTGCAATCTGGTAGTTTATTGTTTGGCATTTTAGTGGCGCTCAAGTGGCGAGGCAAATTTGATTTCCCCTCATAATTCTTTATAACTTCATTAATGCAGTTAGCGCATTGGCACGGATCTTAAATAAAGCCTGAGAATCATCCCGTGGATGAATGCATTCCTGGTTTATTGTGGCTCTGCCCCTGTTCCTGCCACGATACGGCCTCTAATTAAAAACCATCCGCGTGGTGAATCCATGTCTGAGGAAAAAAAAAAAGATTTGGAAATTCATAATAGCCTTCAGATAGTTGCCTTCCTACCGAGGGCGTGAACGTCTCCAACCAAACAGAGACTCTCACTCTGTGTGGGAAGAGTGTTTAAGACGTGGAATTAACAAAACAGCAACAGCAACAACAGCAACAACAGCAGCGTTGTTCCGGTCGCGCTCGTCGTTCTCAGAGACGGATGCTTTGCATTAGCGGCGCCGCGACAAATGAAGGCGGGGCCCCGGCCTGAGTTGTGACGGGGCTCCGGGAGGTTGGGGGGGCTGGGCTGGACGTGTAGAGCGGTGAGGCGCCACGGAGCGGCCCTGAGATCCTGCGGCTGCTATGACGGATGTCTTAGTTAGAGGGGCAAGCAGCAGCATTATCTGTAATGCTGTTAGCATGTAGCCGCGTGAGTGATGTGCTAGTTAGATGCCCGGCGGTAGAGCTAATGGTGTTAGCGCGTCGAGCCCTTTGGAGGGGTGCGATCGGTTAGGCCCGTGATGGATGAGTGTCGCGCCGCAGAGGCCTGCGAGCCTTCTCATTCGCCAGAGCTGTCAGCCCCTTAAGTGGACGTGCACAATTAGTGCTGAAATCAGAGCGCTCTTAATCTGATGGCGGGCCCCGGTGTTAAAAAGGGGAAGAATGGGCCCGTCCTTCCAGTGGTGAGCGAGTGATTGCCGGCTGTACACTGGCCCGGGCCGGGCATGGAGGAGGGGGATGATACTCATCTCTCCGGCTCGTTTTGAACTCGTCCCTGGTTTTGTGTGGTATTTTGAATGTGAGCGGTGCATGTCAACGCGGCCGTCTCGGCTTACGGGCTGAGAATGGCCGAGACGCTTCCCCCCCCCCCCCCCCCCCCCCCCGCCCCCCTCGAGTGCTTGGTGTCGTTTCAGACAAATAACCCCGAAAACTTTTACTTATGGTTCCGAGCAAATGATTGAGTGAACTTTCATCAGTTGTGGCCCTTCACTGCAGAATGTGGGATGACGGACGGCCCCTCGTCATGTTGAGCAGACAGCAATATACATTCCACTTGAAGGCTTCACACCACGTCTGTCACACACACACACACAGTGTCACACACACACACACTCAGTGAGACACTCAGAAAGACTCTCATATACACTTAACCAGATACACAAGGTCTTGTTTGTGCAAACACAGTCTTACAAACAATCACACACACACACACACACGCACACACGCACACACACACACACACACACACACACACACACACACACACACACACACACACACACACACACACACACACACACACACACACACACACACACACACACACACACACACACACACACACACACACACACACACACACACACACACACACACACACACACACACACACACACACACACACACACACACACACACACACACACAGGTATTTTACATATCACAAACACACACACTGCCTCTCATACACACATGCACACACATACCAGCATAATGGCACACAACAACAACCACTTGTATATACTATACACCCCCCCCACACACACACAAACACACACACACACACACACTCATACACAGGAAATACGCTTCCATTTCTGTTTCCCACCAAGCATAACAAAACATATCTATATCCACATTCAAATCGTCTTCCACTGCTTCCTTTAGATTAGCATAACCTGCTTTCCCTTGGCTTCAACTTCCCCACACCTGTCATTACCAGCAACATGGCGTCAGATACTCCCCAATACAGCGCTACGTACCAAAGCTGCTGAGGCTTCACAACAAACTGGTTTTCTATGGTTATTGCATTGTTTTTTGTCTGGAAATAATCCTGATCTTCTTTAGATTCAATAGTAGTTATCTAGTAGTAGTAGTAATGCTAATACATTATATTTGTATTACCACTACTCATAGTAATAGTTATGTTTATGTAGTAATTGTGTATTCTACGTTGAGCTTTCTTGTATAATTGTCATAATGTTTTACTTGCCTTATTTAACATATTTTTGTTTGCGTTCATTTATTTACTCACTTTTATAACTCACCGTTTATTTGTTCATTCATCAAGTCTACACTCACAGGCCGTGTTTCATAATATTCAACTAAGCTTTTGAACGTAAGAAAAGCATGAAAGATAAGACAAATATGCACTCTGCGCAGCTTTCTTTGGAAGCCGTCGAGTTGGCATCCTGGCAGCCATCAAACGGTAACTCATTTACTGATAGCGCGGAAACATAAGAGCTAGACCCGTATTACACAGTCGACTCCCCAACTATCTGTTCTGTTTTATCACCTATAAATAGATGAAATATTACACCTCCTAAGGCGAAAGACGTCTTACACAAAGCATCTCCATTCTTTGAATAGTGTTGTTAAATAACGAAAGTATTGTCATAAAAAAAATACAAGCTCATAGAAAATAATTTAATTAATGAAAATGTCTCTTTTTATGTATTTTGTTTTAAGTGGATGGGTATATTTTGAGTGGTTTCGCGTGTTTAAGGGAATATGAATAATATCCTGTCGATTAAAGGCTCGGTCTGAAAACACTAATGGTTTTTAACACAGCAACAAAAAAAACCAAAAAAAACAAAACAAAGATTACATCTTAACATCAATTGAAAACGTTAAATCAACACAAACCCTCTTCCTCCTCCTTCCCGGTCGTGCTTCTCCTCTCGTAGTGCGTTCACATATCTGTCTCGGCCACATCCTGATATGACGACCGGGGCTAAGACATGTTTGGGTTCCAGAGGAGGCCATACATAAAACTCATGGCTGTTATCTGGTGCGATGGCGGCGGCGGAGTGGCGGACGGGGGGACGGGGGGGGGGGGGGGGGGGGGGGGGGGAGACGCTGAAGAAGATCCCACAGGGAAACAGAAATGTCATCTCGATGTAATAGTTTATGATTCATGCCTGCACCTTGGACTGCATAATGAGGGATGACAATTAGAGCCGACCAAGGGAGCAGGAATCAAAGAGCTGAGAACCCCCTTGGCAGAGCCTGCCCTGTCTAAGTGTGTGCTCCCAGCAAAGTGGTTCCAGATGCCGACGCCGCTCTCCCCCCCATGCCGTCAGGGTGCTGCCACACAGGCCCCTCACTGCCAGCCAGCACATCCCTCACCCTGCATGCTGCAGACGGGGACAATGCTCACCCAGAGAGGGAGGGAGGGAGGGAGAAAGAGAGGAAGGGAAGGGGAGAGAAAGAAAGAGAGGGAGGGAGAGGGAGACACTAGGAACTGCTGCCCCCCTGCCCCCCCCCCTCCCCCCTCCGCTCCAAATAAAAGCGTTGGGGCTCTTGCGGCCCCTCGCTGAGTCAAAGGCTTCTGAGTATCATTTATTTCCCAAGCTGTGATTTATGTAACCCTTTGGTTTGTGTCTTTATCCCCTCTTTGTCTTCCCTGCTCTCCCAGTCGGCTGCGAGGGAGTGGGAGGTAAGGGGAACGGGCTGGTGGCGGCAGTGGGGAGAGAGTCTGTGAACAGATCCTTACCAGGCTTACCGTGTTACCAAACCCCCACTTCAATGGCATGAAGGAAACACTGGCTTTAGGAATATAGCAGGAAATAAAAGATGGAAATGATAAAAGAAGAACAAAAAAATAAATCTGGTTAATCCGGTCGGGTTTGAAATTATGTTTCAAAGTATGACCGCACCCATGTTGGATGTATGTATTTGTTTATTTATTGATGTAACTTTCACTTCATGCTCGTTCCTTCGTTCATTGCCGTAGTTGTCGGCCGGCCTCTGTTGTTAGCTTCTTCCTGCCAGACAAAGAAGTGGCAGAGAAACCCCTTGTGATTTTTTCCATTCCGGTCCTGTCAGATCAAACTGACGGTTGTGGTGTAGGTGGAGATGGTGGGGGGTGGTGGAGGTGGAGGTGGTGGTGTGGGAGGTGGAGTTGGTGGTGGAGGTGGAGTTGGTGGTGGAGGTGGAGATGGTGGTGGAGGTGGAGATGGTGGTGGTGGTGATGGTGTTAGAGGTGGAGATGGTGGTAGAGGTGGACATGTTGGTAGAGGTGGAGATGATGATGGTGGTGGTGGTGGTGGTGGTGGAGGTTGGTGGGGAGGTGACGGCTTGGGGAGGAGGGGGGTGGGGGTGTTGGTTGGTGTGATGTCAGGGCCGTTGTCGCCTCACCGTGAAGGGCTGCTGGATGTCACTCAGCGCGGGCGGGTGAATCAATGGGCCCCAGCACGGCGGGGCCGGGGCCAGCCGAGCACTATTGATATGTTTAACAAATTAGCCCTGATGACGGCAGGTGTGATTGTGAGCGAGCCGGTGGGGTCAGCCTCGTCATATGGTGGGCAACAGACACCGTATATTGCCGCGTGTGTCCTGATCTCTCCATTCTCACACAATGGCATTAGGGGCACCCCAGGGAAATAAAGAGAACACTCCCCTATCCCCAGTGCACTTCAAATTAACTCCCCAGAAGGTTAAGCTCCCTGATTCATAATTATTCAATTCACCCCCCCCCCCCTCTCTCTCTCTTCTCTCTCTCTCTCTCTCTCTCTCTCTCTCTCTCTCTCTTCTCTCTCTCTCTCTCTCTCTCTCTCTCTCTCTCTCTCTCTCTCTCTCTCTCTCTCTCTCTCTCTCTCTCTCTCTCTCCATCCCTCTCACTCCTCAGCAACTGCTCAGCCTCCCTCTCCACTCACTCAGGCACTTCCTTCGAGTGGCACTTGTGCGCTTTTGTGCGTCTGGGTTTGTGTGTGTGTGTGTGTGTGTGTGTGGTGTGTGTGTGTGTGTGTCTGAGAGTGTGTGTGTGTGTGTGTGGGAAGAAAACCCCAGGAATTAGATTAGCTAAACCTGACCTGTGAGCATGCACAGCCGGATGAGCTGGATTGGACTTGATCTCTGCCTGTCTAGCTGTCTCTCTATTCAATCTAGCTGTCTGTCTCTCATAATGCGTTATTGCGCGCCGGCGTCCCCGCGGTTGAGGCATTTCAGACTCTCACCCTCGTCTACAATTGCCGATATGTCTCTCGGAGGGGCGGTCAGTGTCGGCAGGTACATCTCACTTGCACGGACTTCATTTGAATGATGAAAGGCATTATGGGCCGTTGGCTCCCAAAGCATTCTGGGGGAAGGATGTGTCTCGATGGCGCACCTGTTTGCCCCATTACTCAGGGGCTGGCCTCCGAAGAGTTAATAACGTTCTCGCATGGACTTCCATGGTGGTCTTTTAAAACGCTAGAGCAGCGCGCTGCTGCTGCCGTTGTGGGTTTCCTTTGAGATGGTTTATTACGTTTAAAAGTTGTTGTTTTTTTGGTATATCTGTTATATAATATATAATATATGTTTAAAGGCATTATCAGCTGAAATAATGATTTGTTATTCAATGCTAATATAGCATTGAAAAAAAAGTCTTCGATCCAGATTTGTATTTTGGTTGGAAAATAATGAAATTCCAGCATCTCAGACCGACTGGAATATTGGAGGAAGCTAATCGCACCCAGGTAGAGCTAGAAGCTCACCATTAAAGGAAGCTAATAGCACCCAGGTAGAGCTAGAAGCTCACCATTAAAGGAAGCTAATAGCACCCAGGTAGAGCTAGAAGCTCACCATTAAAGGAAGCTAATAGCACCCAGGTAGAGCTAGAAGCTCACCATTAAAGGAAGCTAATAGCACCCAGGTAGAGCTAGAAGCTCACCATTAAAGGAAGCTAATAGCAGCCA
Source organism: Melanogrammus aeglefinus (assembly GCA_900291075.1). Taxonomy (NCBI): domain Eukaryota; kingdom Metazoa; phylum Chordata; class Actinopteri; order Gadiformes; family Gadidae; genus Melanogrammus; species Melanogrammus aeglefinus. The sequence goes on along the minus strand of OLKM01000347.1, from coordinate 328,189 downwards.
GGTAGAGCTAGAAGCTCACCATTAAAGGAAGCTAATAGCACCCAGGTAGAGCTAGAAGCTCACCATTAAAGGAAGCTAATAGCAGCCAGGTAGAGCTAGAAGCTCACCATTATAGGAAGCTAATAGCTTGTCCAGGTAGAGCTAGAATCTCACCATCAAAGGAAGCTAATAGCACCCAGGTAGAGCTAGAAGCTCACCATTAAAGGAAGCTAATAGCAGCCAGGTAGAGCTAGAAGCTCACCATTATAGGAAGCTAATAGCTTGTCCAGGTAGAGCTAGAATCTCACCATTAAAGGAAGCTAATAGCACCCAGGTAGAGCTGCAAGCTCACCATTAAAGGAAGCTAATAGCTTGTCACATAGCTCAATCCAGGTAAAGCGCTAGTGGTGCATGCAGGCTCACCTCCAAGGTTCAAGGAGGGTGCTCTGATGCAATGCTGGAGTCAATTGGGTTCCTCAGGAGGTCAGGGGTAATGTAATGCGTGATCCATCTGACTGTAGGCCCGGGCCTTGGCAGAGTCGAGCCCCTACCATCACATAATTAATCTCCCGGTCCTCCTGCTCGCCGCACGGTGAAAGATGTGTTTGTATTTGGTGCATAATAGCGCAGCGCTCTCTGTTCCCGCATGGCTCCATTTAAAAAGGAAAAAAAAAGACTTTATAGAGCCCCATTCCTGTACAGCCTACAGTGGTTTACAAAACAACACTCCCTTTGGGCCCTATTAGGAGACAAAGGGAAACACACACATTTCTCAAGCAGGTAGCCTACTAATATGTCGGCAATTTAGATAATGACTAGGACTGAGGTAACCTGAAGCGTGCGTTACAGGTAATTGGATCTGGAGTGTGTGGGCTACCTAAGCATCTCGTGGAGTGTTGTGGTGCTTGATAGCCACCTCCCCTCTGTTTACCAGGGGCACGGCCGTCACGCCATTGACCACCGATGATAAGTATTGCGTCCTAAGGGGTTGGTATGACAGCGGCTGGTTTATGGGATGTGTTCTGCTGCATGCCAATAAACATGGGCAGTGGCCAAGCAGCGCTGGCCACAGAAAATCAGCCTCTCTGCCCAACTTTACAGCTCTCCTTAGTTCCCCCGCCTCTGGTCCTGCTGAACTGTTAGTCAGAGTATGACACCGCATCGGACCTGGGGGGGTGGGGTGGGTGGGATGGGGGGGTGGCGGACAGAATGATCAATCTTAGGGGGAGGTTTGTTGCAGTTGCTTTACTCAGAAAGTTAGAGCCATAATGAGCATTGTCAAGCCTGGGAGGCGAAAGCACACGGGGGGCGGTCGGCTCAGGAGGCCCCCGGCCTGTGTCTTTGGGGGCCGGTGGAGAGTGGATCTCCTTGGCCTTTAAAGAGATTAGCTTGGCAGTGTAAGAATGAGGTCCGCACAGAGGGATGAGGCGAGGCGGGCCAAACGGCCCATTACCAAGCCAGCAGAGGACCAGCGCCAGCGCCATTAATAATCTGATGATGAATCACTACTTTAATTGGGCCTTTATACCTGCCCCAAGTCCCCGGTCAACACCACCACCACTGGCATGTTGTCTGCGTGTTAAAACACATGTGCAGGCATCAGGGAGATACCTGCACCTTGGGAGGGACCTCTACAGATCCACACATCTTGGATGACGTTTAACTGTGAAAAGAAATAAGTGTCCCCCCTCCGCAGGGGTTAGGCTTGTTGGAGGTCTTCCTTTTGGGTCTATACCTCACATTTCTTCACAACGATTTTCTGGGTCAGATTTCCGACCCTCTTAACTAGCAGCGTGGTTGTCTAATTGAATCAAATTCATTATCCTCAGATCCAAGAAATCAGGAAACAAGGTTAGGATCCCTCTCATCCATCATGCCTTAACTAACCAATTTACAGGCCAGCCATTTGCATGAGCCATTATTACCTTGTCATAGACAGTTACCTTTAAAGTTCCAGTATCAAGGCGTGATAGGCCAAGCTTTTATCGCATTAGATTGTGCTAGTGTGTCAGCCAATTTCTGCCTAAGATAAAGTATGCTCCAAATAATTGCATTAAGAGCATCAGGCAGGGAGCGCAAACGACTGGTTTTTAAAGCCGCCCGATAATACACTATAATTATGGCAAATGCCCTATTTTTCACATGCAACGAGAATAGAGATCATTTTTTTTCAGACGGGATTGGATAAAAACACTCTGGTGCATGTTTAAGCCTTTTTTTTTCTGCTTTCCTTCTTCCTTTGTTTCTTAAGTAGCATCCGTATCGGTCCGGTGTGCTGCTCGGTCTCAGGCAGGGCCATTAGCTGCTTCTGCTTTGACTTCCACACAGACTCCTATGCATATGCGATTCCGCCGTCATTATCCGCTCACGTCATTGTCCCTCTCGTTCCTGCAGCTGCATGTCATGAGTCACACCGTCCCCGTCCCCCCCCCATTGTCTCAGGAATACACAAAGCTACCAACGCGGCGTGTTCTTCACTCCATTGATCTTGGGAAGGTCATCCATCATAAGCCTTTAGATATCATAAAGGCGTGTAAAAAGTCTGATTTGTTATTCAGGGGGTGGGGGGGGCTGAGCGGCAACGCCCTGGCCATCGCAGCGCCTCCACATCGGATCTGCATTTTTTTTTATACATTAAGTACCTAGCCTGCAGCATGTGAACCGTATGCTTACCGCATGTGAGCCGGCCGTTGAGTTAAAATTTACAGCAGTCCACTATAGAAGGGGCACAAGCCCTTTTCTTTAAAAGCCCCCTTTGGTGTTGGAGACATATTCTGGAACACATGAGAGCTGTCCTCTGATCTGTGTTAGAAAGTGAATTAGTGAGCTCCGGTCTAAAGCCGTGATGGGAAGGGACAGGGGGCTGGTGATTTGTAGCGCTGTCTTTGTGTATATCACACAGCCCACGGTCATGGGGAGCTGGCCCGGAGCGTGGGCTGGGGTTGGGTGGTGGTGGTGGTGGTGGTGGTGGGGCTGGTGGTGCTACAGGGGGTGGAGGGGCGGGCATCAGAGATAGAGAGGCGTGCAGAGTGAGGGATAGGACAGAGGGCCTTATCACTCAGTGTTTACTCACAGTAAATTGAGTTGAAATAATAGTCTTTCTCCGGGGCCAGACAATAGAGCAGGCTGCGGGCGGAGAGGTCCAGGCTGTGACGGAGCTGGATCGGGCCACTTCAAAATGAAAGGCTGGGCCCTCGGGGGCCAGAGGGAGGGAGGCAGGCAGGGGGGGGAGGGGGGGGGGGAGGGCGCACCAGTCCCAGAGAAGACACCCCTCTGACAAGCACCTGGGTAGCAGCACCAATGTGGGTGGGAGGGGGGACAAGCGAGGCCGCTCCGAGCTAGGTTGGGTGTCTGAGGGGAGGAGGTGGGTGCTGGTGGGTGTGTGTGTGTGTGTGTGTGTGTGTGTGTGTGTGTGTGTGTGTGTGTGTGTGTGTGTGTGTGTGTGTGTGTGTGTGTGTGTGTGCGTGTGCGCGTGTGGGTGCGTTTGCGTGTGTGTTAGTGTGTGTTTTGGAGGGCAGGTGGGGGGTGGTGACGAGGCCTCAGGGTCTTGTCATTAGAGCTGCTGGTGGAGGGGAAGATGACTGCCCTGAGGACAGCAGAGCGACAGTTCCCGGTGGGGACGGGGGACTTGTGGGACCTGCCATCCCCCCCCCCCTCTCCCTCCCACCACCCCGGTTCAGCCGCTAGAACCTCTGGCTAGGGCAGAGCTCTTGGGTATTGGGGGGGTCTAACCTGCAGAGGGTGTGTGTGTGTGTGTGTGTCTGTGTGAGTGTTGGTTTATTTGTTTTTTGTGACGGTGACATGTAACAGAGAGACAGAGTGACAGAAAGACAAATATGGCCATTCAGAGAGAGAGGAACATGAGAGATCACAGAACACACAGCATGCGGTGGCAGGCTATCCCGTATCATCAACTGAACCTCAGCTCTGCCTCTTCTACTCCAATTTATCATTCTGCATTGTGGAGTGCTGCCATAGCATTATGGAACCAGCTGCGGTTTTTTTCCCCTTTCTTCAGACACAGGGGGGCAAAGAGCGGTCCCCCCCCCCACAGTTGCACAAAGGAGTCTGCGGGACCCAAAGAGAGTGTAAAATCGGGCAGTGAATGCAGGCCCTCAGTGGGCTGACCGGGGGTGTCACTGTTGCAGGGGAACACCGGTCGCTCCTTGTTTGGTTGTGGAAGAATAAAACACAGCCCAGAAGCGAAGCGTATCTCTGCCAAATCACTGGTGCAACGCCTGGCAGGCCGCCACCAGACGTTCCCCCTCCGCTAATAGCCAAGCGTGTTGCGTGTTCCCCAGCTGCTCTGCCCGGGAATGGACGGCTTCTCCGAGAAGGAAAGGCGGTTCCAGTTGTGTTTGCACACGCCTTTCATGATCAACCATCCCACGTAAAACCCGTGTATTGTATGTGCCACTCCATACCACAATAATAACGCCTGGATTCCCCCACTGGACGGGGTGATGATGGGTGGTGGCGAGGGGGTCGATGGGCCAGGTCCTATCCCCCCCCCCCCCCCCCTCTCCCAAACACACACACTCCACCACCTCAACCTTTGCGTGGCATCCCGGAAGTCCGGAGGCCGCGCGCGTTTCCCTCGCTGGCGTGCTGACGTGAGTGTCTTTGACACAAGCGCCGCAGGGTCACGCAGATAGAGTGTCAGGTTTTTTTGTGCCGCGGCCCGGGCCCTTGGGTTTGTGCAAAGACTCGACGTGCCGTGCCATGCTCTTCTTTTCTCTGCTGCTCTCCCTTCCCTGCCTTAGAGGCTCTGCGTGGGGAAAAGGGAATTTTGTCGAACCTGTTCTCTTCCAGCTGGAGAGATAAGATTATACACTCCACCGACCACATGACAGAGAAATGCTTGTTGTGTGGGAGAGAGAACAGAGAGCGAGAGAACAGAGAGAACCAGAGAGAGAGAGAGAAAGAGAGAAAGAGAGCGAGAGAGCGAGAGAGCGAGAGAGAGAGAGAGAGAGAGAGAGAGAGAGAGAGAGAGAGAGAGAGAGAGAGAGAGAGAGAGAGAGAGAGAGCGAGAGAGGAGAGAGAGAGAGAGAGAGAGAGAGAGAGAGAGAGAGAGAGAGAGAGCAAAAAGGGGCATCAGGCAACTCTGCCAGACCTCCTGGGGCAAAATGCATGCTTGAATACTTGAAGACATGAAGAAAATAGTTTCACGGTAACATTAGCTGGTAACATGGTGAGAGAAAATTCTCTTTCAAGATTAAACACACAAACACACAGACAAACACAAGTTTAGACTAGTTGTGAGACATTCACACAATTCATTTATTGTTCTTTTGTGCCTTGTGTCTCGATAATATAGATGACAACGATTTGATTGTGAATCAAAAGAGTGTTGCAAAGGAGTTAAATAGTACAGAATATTATGGGTTATAAAACAAATGGTTTTATATTAAATTTATTTTACAATCTTAAAAAAAAATTGCTTCTTGCGTTAAATTAGATCTGTGTAGATGCTAAATTCATGAATAGTATCTGCAAAGCTTTTCAATATTTTATGTGTGCAATGCTACATTCATTAACATAACTGCTCTATGCTGTGTTCATAGAGCACAGTGAAGTAATACAAGGCCTAAATTGAAATTCATCTTTTTTTATGCACACTATATTTGGTTTAAAAAAACATTATTCAGAACTGTGTCGTCCACCTCAACAGAACTGGAACTGAAAGACATTTTGAGAGTAATCTAAAAAATATATAAAAACCAGTCCCGCAAAACTTTATCGCAATACGGGTAAAAGAGGAAAGTCATTGTGGTGTAAAATGTAGTTTCGACGGCTTCTAAATAATCAAATTCCCTCTTTTAAACTAGATTTTCTGTTCTTCAACCAAAGCAATTTCGGACAACGGCATGAAGCTAAAGAAAAAAAAAAAGTGGCAAAGTGACCTTTTCTTGCCTCTCGACCAAACATCTCTGGTATTTGTAGGTGGTCTCCGTGGTGTGGGCAATGGTTTTTTAGTGAAACAGCAGGTTCTGGGTTTGCTCTGCGGTGTGTGTGCGCCCCTCTGTCTGTTTGACACATTCCAACACTGCACACCGCTCCTGGGCTCCTGGCGACCGCCCTGTCTCCGTGGTTACAGCCATGCATCCATGCCAAGCCTTTTTTTTTTTTATACACTCAAAGACATATTTGTTTGGCTAGTGTAACCACGCTCGCACAAAGAACACAGCTTTTTAGCATAACACCTGCTAATCCCGGGCTTTAGTGCTTTGAAGAGGAGCGCCGATCAGAAATTTAAATATATTGTTCGGATGCTAATCTCAACGTTAATCCGCGGACCTAGGGTCTTGAGACATCCTGTCTTTCAATCGAAAATGTTTATTTTTCATTTGCTTTTCTCGCTCTCATTTTCTCACATTCTCACTCAATTAGCTCCTCTCTCTTTCATGGCCTCCCAGGTTTTTGTTCATCCCCTTCTGCGGTGTTATCTAGTGTGTAGTAGTGTGCAGTGTGTTCCCGTTAGAGAGTGCCCTATAAAGAGAGCGAGAGAGACATGTTCTATTACCTTATGGTTCCCTCGGCATCACCCCTCCCCGGTTGCTCGGTAACCAAGAATAGAACTCTCAATATCGCAGAATCCTACCGAGAATTACAGAATATCATTTTTCAAACCGGTTTAAAATAATACAACCAAAAAAAACAATAAAGAGGAACGATTTGAAACATGAATAAAACGTAGGGCGGAAAAATACGAGGGAATAGAGCGATAAACAACAGCTTCCGCTGCTGTCTTTAACAGAACAACCATATTTAAAAGGAAGGGCGTTTATTATCTACGCTTAGACTCAAACGTTGCACATATTATCATCCATGATGACAGCGAATCCTCCAAATGAACGGCAGAGGAACATCACGCAACCTTCTTTTTTAATATCTAATTTGAAGACGTTGCCTGCCCAACTGGCAGGGAATCAAACCCACGCATCTCGTGTAATAAAACAAATACCGTCCTGGAGCCAAAGGGGAACCCCCTTTCCCACCGCCCCCCTCCACAGCTCCACCTGCAGACCGACAGGACCTGTTTGGGTGGAGGTTCTGCAGAAGCGGGTGGGGGAGTTGTGTTCCCTGCTCCTCGTCAGGGTGTCTGGCCAGAGAGACACGATGAGTGGGTGTGTGGGGAAGGCTTTGATTACCACTCAAACCACGACGACTGCTGGCAGATATTGGGAGGCGATTGTGCTAAGAATAAAAGCACATCAAATATATATATATGTGTGCAATCAGTATTTACCTGCATTGATGCAGCAGTCAATAGGCAGCAGAGGAAGCAGCTGTGTTTGTATGTGTGTGTGTGTGTGTGTGTGTGTGTGTGTGTGTGTGTGTGTGTGTGTGTGTGTGTGTGTGTGTGTGTGTGTGTGTGTGTGTGTGTGTGTTTGTGTGTGTGTGTGTGTGTGTGTGTGTGTGTGTGTGTGTGTGTGTGTGTTTACAGGGGATGATTGATGGAGCTGATCAGCTCCAATGTCCATCAAAATAACAATAGATAGATAGACAGTTAGACAAACAGGCAGCAGACAGGCATATAGATACCGAAAAATAGACGGACGGAGAGGGATACAGACAGATAGAGAGAGAGAGAGAGAGAGAGAGACAGACAGACAGACAGACAGACAGACAGACAGACAGACAGACAGACAGACAGACAGACAGACAGACAGACAGACAGACAGACAGACAGACAGACAGAGAGCTTCACGCAGACGGACAGACAGACAGACAGACAGACAGGCAGACAGACAGAAGGCTTCACGCAGACGGACAGACAGACAGATAACGCTATACAAGGGCATTGATCATCCAGAAGATCTAGTATCAAAGGAGGGGCTGTGGGGGTCATGAGCAGATGAGTCCGGATCTTGCAAACATGCACTAAGCCCCCGCGTCGCATTGTAGTGCCACCCACCCTCCCCAAACTAATTTGGGGCTTTGGGCGCAGCCCCTGCCTGGGTACACAGCACCAGCCTCCACCACCACAATGATCTCCGGATCATCTCCCACCATTAAGACCTGGGCAAACACTTTACTCCACACCAATATACTAGAGATTGTGAGGAAGAGGACGTTGGTGGGACGCGGTGGGGGGGAGGGGGGGGTGAACACACACAGGAGCTTATTTTAATTTCTTTCTCTTTTTCTGCTTTCACAGATTGTCTCTCTTTTCTCCTTGGCTACCTTTTAATCCACTTTCTCTCGCGCTCTCCCCGTCTCTTCCTCTCACTCTCGCTCTATCCATCTATATCTCTCTCTCTAGGATAGGTCTAGCTCTATTGCTCTATTTCTCTCTCCTCTCTCTCTCTCTCTCTCTCTCTCTCTCTCTCTCTCTCTCTCTCTCTCTCTCTCTTCTCTCTCTCTCTCTCTCTCTCTCTCTCTCTCTCTCTCTCTCTCTCTCTCTCTCTCTCTCTCTCTCTCTCTCTCTCTCTCTCTCTCTCTCTCTCTCTCTCTCTCTCTCTCTCTCTCTCTCTCTCTCTCTCTCCTCTCTCTCTCTCTCTCTCTCTCTCTCTCTCTCTCTCTCTCTCTCTCTCTCTCTCTCTCTCTCTCTCTCTCTCTCCTCTCTCTCTCTCTCTCTCTCCTCTCTCTCTCTCTCTCTCTCTCTCTCTCTCTCTCTCTCTCTCTCTCTCTCTCTCTCTCTCTCTCTCTCTCTGTCTCTCTCTCTCTCTCTCTCTCTCTCTCTCTCTCTCTCTCTCTCTCTCTCTCTCTCTCTCTCTACTCTCTCTGTCTCTCTCTCTCTCTCTCTCTCTCTCTCTCTCTCTCTCTCTCTCTCTCTCTCTCTCTCTCTCTCTCTCTCTCTCTCTCTCTCTCTCTCTCTCTCTCCCCCCCGCCCTCTCTCTCTCTCCCCCTCTCTCTCTCACTCCCTCTCCTTCTCACCATCGGGTCTAAACTCCTCAAGATGGACACCGAATGATGTGGGCGGTGTTGGTGAAGGGCGGGTGCAGGGTGCGGGGGTGCGGGCAGTGGGTGGGGTGAACAGCCTCTCCTTCTCACCATCGGGTCTAAACTCCTCAAGATGGACACCGAATGATGTGGGCGGTGTTGGTGAAGGGCGGGTGCAGGGTGCGGGGGTGCGGGGCAGTGGGTGGGGGTAGAACAGGGTCAAGCTCCGCTGGCCTCCGCACGGAGCTGTGGAATTTTTCATTAGTGCACAGCTGGGTCACAAGTGGCTCCAAAGCCATCCTAATATTGTGTAGGCCCACAGATTAGGAGCGGAGAAAGGAACCCAGGAGCGCCCTGCTCTCCGCCAGAACCCGTCTTTGCATATTTGCAGACAACTCGTGCTTTGGACACCTCATATTACTGTTTGCTTTGCCTCCGTCCATCCCCTCCACCGGCGGGTCAACAGTAATTTTAAAGCCCTCCACAATACAAACACAAATGTTGTTTTTTAACCGTTACCGCGCTGGATCAGTGCGCTGCCCGCATTTATTTTTGCCGAGTAGAGTAAGTAAATCAAACCGGGACAGGGCGGGGGGGGCGTTCATTTTCATAACGTTAATATGTTTCTTTTGTATATATATTATTCAATTTATATATTTATATATATATATAGATCATTGTGAGATATATATATATATATATATGTACATATATATATATATATATATATATATATATATATATATATATATATATATATATATATTATATATATGTACATATATATGTTTATTAAATATATTTATTAATATATTTATATATATATAGATCTTTGTGAGAGAGAGATATATGTATATATATATATATATATATATATATATATATATATATATATATATATATATATATATATATATATATATATATATATATATATATATATATATATATATATATATATATGTACTATATGTGTATATATATACATATTCAAATATACATGTATATATATATATAATGTATGGAAATGTCTTTGTTCTGAATGGGTTCTTGAAGGATGCAGGATAGACTGAACACAAGTAAAATAAAAGAAACAGTTCATTGTTTTTAATTGTGATCTCTGTTCATTAAAGCAGTGACGTGAGCTAAGTTTCCACGGCCTGTACTCAACACACACAGGAAAAGAGTCGATGACACTATATCCCATGGCTGTAAAGGCACTTACAGTCACTCTCATTAAAACTAAAATGGAAATAAAACCACTACTGTATCTGTGGGCAGTTATGGCCAACCATAGTGCTACAACATGTGATAGCCATTAAACGTATTGTAGCCATCACTCTCTCTCTCTCTCTCTCTCTCTCTCTCTCTCTCTCTCTCTCTCTCTCTCTCTCTCTCTCTCTCTCTCTCTCTCTCTCTCTCTCTCTCTGTCTCTGTCTCTGTCTCTCTCTCTTTATCTCTCTCTCTTTACCTCTCATTATATCAGGATACGTCTCCTTCTATTTATATTTTATATGTACCTCTCTCTATCTTTCGCTCCATTCCTAACTTCAGTGGCAGCATCAGCATGGATGGCTCATTGAACGGGCCGAGCCGTTATGGAGGAAGGTGGGGTTGGTGGGAACGGGTGATGTGGTAGCGGTGGTTGCTGGTGGGGGGGGGGGGTGTCTGTTCCACATCAGCTAGATTAGCTTGGAAGGGACAGACAAAGAGAGCCCCAGCGATAGAATTATTAAAAAATATAAAATGGGTGCAGAGGAATTTATAGTGGGCTTTTAATGGCCGCTACTTAGGCTGCTCTCTGCAATTCCCCCACAATGCCTTGCTTTTAGAGAGTGTGTGCTGTAAAGATGTCACGTCTCCAGCTGTGCGGACGGGCCGATGGCCCCCTCACGGGTTCAGTGAGCGGGGTCCGGCCCCGGTGACAGGAGGGAGAGCAGAGGCGCTTTGTAGCCTGCCTTGTAATTCACAGGCCGCTAATTTATTTGTTTAGGAATCACCTCAGCTGGACACCGAAAACATGGCACCACGCAGAGAAGGGGGCTAAAAAACCAAAAGCGTATGCGCATAAAACAACGCGTAATTTATCGTTAGCCCTCGTGGTTTTCTTGCTTGCACCTTGCTTTGAGTTCAGGACTATATTGGACTGTAGTTCAGAGCACTGGACAAAACAAAATGGGTCTATATGTGATGTGGGCTTTATTTTACATATTGAGGCCCCGGCAAAGCAGCTGTCCAAACACCATGTGTTTGCCCGGCTGCTTACCTCTCTGTTTAGCTGTGTACTTTTCCCTTTTCGGCTGCCCACTACACTGTCTTTCACTACGCCTGGCTTTGTTCTACCTGTGTGGCTGCTGGACTAAATCCCTTTCCACAACATGCAGGGAGGGAGAAAGAGAGAGAGAGAGAGAGAGAGAGAGAGAGAGAGAGAGAGAGAGAGAGAGAGAGAGAGAGAGAGAGAGGGAGAGGGAGGGAGGGAGGGAG
>OLKM01000347.1:215784-316472 GCA_900291075.1 Melanogrammus aeglefinus | reverse complement strand
GAGAGAGTGTTTTCATAGATTACACTGACTTATTAGCAGGCCCATGAGAGCTGGCAGCAACAGATCACTCAGAGCCACGACACACTTCTCATCGCACAACCGTTGATTTTGGCACCTCTGGTAAACACACACGCACACACACAACTGTAAGAAATAACTTTTGAATGACAAAGTCCAGAGAGGGAGGTAACATAAAAAGCTGTTCTCAAACATCAACCAACTACCTACACTTATATTTAACATAATTCTACATTTAATATTCACTACATTCTACATTTATCGTGTAACGACACCTTTGTGTAAACATTAAATCATTGTGTCTTGGAACACAAACACAAGGTACCTCCCTCACGCCAGCACACACACGAGATAAAACAGTTCAACACTTCTGCCAATTCAGTCAGGCGCGTATTCAGTTCTCATGTGTGCATGCACGCTGAACCCCAAACTCACCTGTTGGTTTATCGCTGAGGCTTGCGGCCAGCTCACTGCGTTCATTTGAATAACGGCGCGAGAGTGTGTGTTTTTTGATGCAGCTGTGCAATATAATATCAGATACAAGTAGCATGCAGCAGCGCAATGGCTCGGGGCTCGTCGGAGGACCTGCTCATTCCACTATGTGCACACTCATGTTGCTATAGAAACTGTGGCCCACATTTATTTTACACCAGTGGTAGTGTGTGTGTGTGTGTGTGTGTGTGTGTGTGTGTGTGTGTGTGTGTGTGTGTGTGTGTGTGTGTTGTGTGTGTGTTGTGTGTGTGTATGTGTGTGTGTGTGTGTGTGTGTGCGTGTGTGTGTGCTTGTGTGTGGTTGTGGTGTGTGGTGGTGTGTGTGTGTGTGGTGTAAGGGCGGGTGGTTGTGTGTGTGTGTGTTTGTGTGTGTGGTTGTGTGGGTGTTTGTGGGTGTTTCTGCATTTGCGTGTGTGTGTATGTGTGTGTGAGTGTGTGTGTGGTGTGTTTGTGTATGTGTGTTTGCATGTGTTTGTTAGCGTGTGTGCGTGCGTCTGTGTGTGTGTACATGTGCACGCCTGGGGTGTATGTATATGCACGACACTCCAGTGTGTTTCCAGTGTGCATGTGTGTGCTCCCCGTAATGTAGGGCAGGTGTGTGTGTGTGTGTGTGTGTGTGTGGTGTGGTGTGTGTGTGTGTGTGTGTGTGTGTGTGTGTGTGTGTGTGTGTGTGTGTGTGTGTGTGTGTGTGTGTGTCTGCACTAACACGTCTGGGCCATTATCAGGCTACTTGCTACGCCGAGTGCAATCAGCGGCCCTCATCCCTCCCCGGCGGGCGGGCCCCGAGCCCAGCCGGCTCCTCAAGGCGAGCGGCCGCCGGACTCCGCGGCCCCGTGCAGCCTGATGAAGAAGGCACCTTTGGGCCATTAGTGGTGTACACATCTCCCTTTAATGTGTTTTACTTTTACCTGCTGGGAGTTTAATTAAAAAACAAAGAGCCTCAATTTAAAGGCCATTATTATGCTAATGTGGTAAGCGCGGGATGGTGATTAAGCAGCTTTTAGAGCTGACTGGAGCAGGCCCCCGGGAGCCGCCGGATGGCACTTTTTATTTGGCTTCATTACTTTTCTATGAATCTATGCTCGGAGGAGAAGAGCTGATACCAGTAAACCAGGTCAGTTACCCACAGTATCAGCGCACAGGGCGCACTGCACACTGCTCTCTGCTGAGCACTGGGCTCCAGCAGGTCACCGAGCGGAGCAGGTTGTTCCTCTTTTTGGGTAGTTGTTTTAGGTTGTGGTTAATTAACCCGAAGAGGATTCAACAATGGCTCAAATCACTGTAGCTTACTCTTTTTTGTGATGTCTAAATTCTGTATTTGGCTAAAGGGGAATCTACCTTTGGCCTGGGGGTAAACATGGTGTTGGAGGCCTCATAATGACACTATCCAACTATACACAGGTAAACACACTCAGCCAGCCAGGCCTTATGCATGTGTATCTTCTCTTGTCACAAATTAGATTAAAATGAGATTAACATTAGATTAACATTCCAGCCTCTGTTCCTAGAAAGAGGTGGCTTGTGACGTCAGGTCTCTGCTGCCTCAGGAACAGGGCAACGGGATTCAGACTAAAGTCATCTTCCAAAACGTAGAGTCAAGGTTTGGCTTCTTTTAGCTGAACAGAGCAGAAACATCTGGGTGTCAAATGTAATCCTTTGTTAGCACTTCAGCCATTAATCCAAACGAGTTGTTAAGCGGCTGACATCTATACTAGTTTAGCCCTGACTCGATCTGGCTCCACAGTTTCTGTCATCATTTATTGAGGTTGGACAAACCGATTTTGACACAAATACAACTGATTCTAATCTAAAAATGACTTAGTTACACACAGACTTTTGGACATTTAATTTTTAACTTCTGCCTCCAGTGGGCCACAAACAACAAGCTTGTGTATTTGTTTTCCTAATTGTGTGATTCAGTTATGTGGCCACGGCCTGTAAAATCAAGACTAATCAGGCATGCCATATCGACCAATCACGCGGGCTCAGTCCTCCTTGCCTGGAGGCCTCTAGCTGACCTGCCTCTAAGACCTCATATCTCACCTCGGCATAAGTGGTAAGGCCACAGGTCTCCCACCCGGACACCGGAGCTCATCTTCAAAGTAACGGCTTCCAGCTGTTCCCAAGGACTGATCCCCTCCCGTGTGTCTCGGAGTGGACAGAGTTGGTTTCAGACCGCCATAGATTCTCCCTCTAGGGATTGGCTTGTTTTTGTTGTTGTCCCTTTTTTTTTTTTTTTTTTTTGAGAGAATTGTTAAATAAAAAAAAGACTATAGCATATAGTGCTCAATGTAGCGTGATGGGCAAGCGCTGCAAGCCCCCTCCTTAGAAGATACTCTCTCTCTCTCTCTCTCTCTCTCTCTCTCTCTCTCTCTCTCTCTCTCTCTCTCTCTCTCTCTCCCTCTCTCTCTCTCCCTCTCTCTCTCTCTCTCTCTTCTCTCTCTCTCTCTCTCTCTCTCTCTCTCTCTCTCTCTCTTCTCTCTCTCTCTCTACTCTCTCTTTCTCTCTCTCTCTCTCTCTCATCTCTCTTCCTCTCTCTCTCTCTCTTCGCTCTCTCTTCTCTCTTCTCTCTCTCTCTCTCTCTTCTCTCTCTTCTCTCTCTCTCCTTCCTCTCTCTCTCTCTCTCTCTCCTCTCTCTCTCTCTCTCTCTCTCTCTCTCTCTCTCTCTCTCTCTCTCTCTAGATCTCTCTCTCTCTCTCTCTCTCTCTCTCTTCTCTCTCTCTCTCTCTCTCTCTCTCTCTCTCTCTCTCTCTCTCTCTCTCTCTCTCTCTCTCCCTTCTCTCTCTCTCTCTCTCTCTCTCTCTCTCTCTCTCTCTCTCTCTCTCTCTCTCTCTCTCTCTCTCTCTCTCTCTCTCTCTCTCTCTCTCTCTCTCTCTCTCCTCTCTCTCTCTCTCTCTCTCTCTCTCTCTCTCTCTTCCCCTCCCTCTCCCCCTCCCGCTCTGTTTCTCTTTTATCCCACCCAGTCTTCTTGATCCTTATCTAAGGCGGAGGTATTAAATCTGATGTCTGTGGAGGGAAATCATTGGCAACATATGGCGAGGGCCTAAGACGTTGTCACACTTTAAGTTGCCTGTAATCTTTTCAAAGGGAGGGTACTCTGCTTCTCTGAAGGGCCTCTTAAACTCAAACGAGAACCAGCGGAGACGAGGATGTGGGCTAATTCATTCCGCTGATACACAGGAGGCGCATCCCAAGGTTGCTGCATTTGTATTTTCTTCCGGTGTTTTATGGAGCAAATAAAAAATACACTCGTCTAAAAAACGGATGGTCCTCCTGTGAGACTCGGGCCTGTGACAGAATGCGTCACACGCGGCATTTTGACGCTGTGTAGAATAACAGACGTCAGGACGATGGGAACGTCGGATTTAAAAAACAAGGACCTAATGATGCCTCTGGGAGGGAGGTATGTGCTGAGACGGGTCGTTCCTTTGTTGTGTTTGTGAGTCTGGGGTCCCAGGGAGGCATTGGTAAATATTGACACCTCCCTGCTTAAGATGCAGTCCATTGATCCGTAGCATCAGCAGGGGAGGTTCCTTCACTCGACCTGTGCGTTCAGGTGTGTGGGATGAGGAGGAAAGCGAGAGTTGGTACACAGGATTCGTGCTGGTGGTCCTCTTTGGCCTTCTATGTGTGCTTTCCCTCTCCCTCTCCCGCTTCGTCTCCCATTTCTGCAACCTCTCCCCTCTTCCCTCGGCCTGTCCCTATCCTTCTCCTTCTCTCTCCCTCTCCCTCTCCCTCTCCCTCTCCCTCTCCCTCTCCCTCTCCCTCTCTCTCTCCCTCTTCTCCCTCTCTCCCTCTCCCCTCTGTCTCCCCTTATCTCCCTCTCCCTGCCCTCCCCTCATTCCCTCTCCTCTCCCTCTCCCTCTCTCTCTCCACTCTCTCTCTCTCACTCTCCCGCCTCCCTCTCCCTCTCCCTCTCCCTCTCCCACTCCTCTCCCTCTTCCCTCCTCCCTCCCTTCTCCCTCTCCCCTCTCTCCTCTCCAATCTCCCTCTGTCTCCCTATCTCCCTCTGCCTGTGCATCACCCATTCCCTCCCTCTCCCTCTCTCCTCCCCCTCTCCCTCCCACTCTCCTGCCCCCTCTCCCACTCTCTCCCCCTCCCCCTCCCCCTCTCCCTCCCCCTTCCCTCTCAGAGACAAGCGTATAGGCCCTGCTGACCGCTGCTGACTGTGACTCGCCTCAAAGAGAGTCATGTTACTCAAGTGGCCTAGAGTCAAGAGTGGGGATTCCACAAGGATTTATGTGTGTGTGCTCGCTCGCGAGCGCGTGCGTGCGTGTGTGTGTGTGTGTGTGTGTGTGTGTGTGTGTGTGTGTGTGTGTGTGTGTGTTGTGTGTGTGTGTGTGTGTGTGTGTGTGTGTGTGTGTGTGTATGTGGTGGCAGCCAGGTCACTGGGATATGCATGAGCAGAACACATACAAAAGTTGCAGACACACCGGTACAGGGTCGCCCTGAATATCATCAAACCTACAGTCCCTCTTTATTGGATAGAGTTTGGTCATCCCCTTTTTGTAAGGTCCCAGCAGAGCTTTAAAGGGAGCCGGCCCCACGCTGTGTGTTTGTGTTGGTGTCATCCCCCCAGAGTCCGTTGTTAATGTGTTTATTAACCTGGCATTACATATATCTATAAGTGTATGATCGCCACTTACGCTTTCTCCTCCTCCGCTGTCCCCGGCCCCAGGCATGCGGCCCACTGGCCATGGGCCCCAACCCACTAATCAGGTAATGTTGTGGGGGTTGAAACGCAGCCTTCCCCCGGTCAGCCTCCACTGCTCACACAGTGGTGTTGTTTTAAAGAGCATTCTTTAGCAGCTGAACTTGGAAAGGTATTAAAGTGGGATTAGGTTCCTCCACAATCCACTGCTTGTGTCATTCAGGGAGTTGTGTTCTGCTCTCCCACTGCCACCTCCCCACTCCTCCTCCTGTTTGATTGTGGCTAGCCGCGGGAGTAAGACTGACTGCGCCTTTCAAAGGAGAGGGGTAGGGTTAAATCCCTAGTCCGCTGCTCCCTGCTAATTCTCCTTGTTCCTTAGAGAAGGATTTACTTCTGCTGCCAGCGCCTCAAAGGCCCTCTCTGCCCATCCGCAAAGTCGCCGTTGCCTTCCTGTGGAGGTGTGGTTGCCATAGGAGTGGGCGTCACGCATGGCTTTTCCATCGGCACCCCATGGAGAATGGGGACCGGGGACTGAGAACAGGCAGAAAGTCCGGATTAGAGCGCAGGACAAAAGCAGGACAGGAAGATTCCAGAAGGGACGAATAGGAATTACAGCAGCAAAAATAATGCAAAGTGACAGAGAGGGGAAATAGAAAAATAATGGCTTACAAGATTAGACCCGGCGAGCGAAAAGGAAGAAAGGAAGGCAGGGCTGAATGGGAATGTTTTCATCTGGATGAGAAGGTTTGAGAGAGAGCGGTCGTAGGTGAATGCCGGATCCTGGACGTATCAAAAAGCATGCTAACAAGTCATTTCCTCAGCTTTTCTGTCTCTTTCGGAGGCTAAGCCACCAATCATTAGCTAAACATGAGAGTTAGAGCTGGGAAACAGCCTTGACAGATTCATCACACCTTTTCTTCCAATCCCATCATGCAACATTGGTAATCTTTTGGAAAGGCTGAGACAATTGCAACATTGCTATCCCACATCCAAACGACAGAAGCGGGATTGAAAGATTTGAGTTCACTAGTTCACGTGACATATCACAATACTATTGCATTGAATAATGTTGAATTAAATTGCATGTGAATTGTTCCTGAGATGAATCAGGTTGGCAAGCCGTTTAAACAAGATCTCGGTTTCTTTGAAAAAACCTGCCAACATTTCTTTTCCAAGGGATTATCCTTGAGGTTTTTCTAAAGTTGGACAGTAATCTTCTTAACTTATTGTAATAAACGGAAGATTAAAGGACTTCATGAGTCCAGTAAGCCGCCATTTCGATGCCTCTGTTGCTTTCTTTGCCAGACGATTGAACATTTTAAAATTAACAAAACAGCTGCTGTTTATTTGTAATAATTATAGAAGAAATCCTCTATCACAAATAAAAAATAACCATCTATAATACTAATCAATAAATAAAGGTGAAATGAATAAAAAGCGAAATAGATATAGTCCGGATAAGAGAGGCAGAACAATGCCTGTGTGAACTGAGCCAATACTTCCAGGACAGCGACGACCAGCCCCGAATCAATTATCCCCAAAGACCCAGCAGACAGCCACAAACGCACACTATCTTGTTTCCAAAACGCATACAGCTGCCCCGCTTAGCTCCATGCGCCACGCTCAGAGACACTTGTTCCTGCACGTGCACACTCCCCCACACACGTGTGGCGACACCCCCACACACACACATACACACACTCACACACACACACACACACACACACACACACACACACACACACACACACACACACACACACACACACACACACACACACACACGCTCCCTCTATCAGTACTCAATCGCCACCTACGACGGCATTACCATAACAAAGCGGGTGCCTCTTCTTTCTCTGCACTCATATTTACACACTATATTCATCACTATCGCCCGTCCCTGTCTCCCACCAGCAGATGATGTCGACTGCTTCTCCCCCCGGCCTTCCCCTGCCTCCGCACAAAGACATAGATGTTCGCCACAAATAGATAGCCGGTTGCCAGCTGTCCTCCAGACCGGGGCAAACAAAGAGGCCGCTAATAAATCCTGCAGCTCCGCGGCTGGACAAGATCAGCCCCACTCCCAACCCTCTTGCTCCGGTTAAACGTGGCTCCTCCCGTACGACAGAGGACAAATTAAATGCCTCTCAGCCACCAATAAAACAATGCAAACATCTTCCTGAAAGGATATAAAAGGAGACGGAGGTGTCGCCCAGGAAAGGGCCGTGGCGGAGGCAAGGGCGAGGGCGGCCGTGTGCGCGGCAGGTAGGAGAGAGGGGAACGCATCGCATTAGACTAGGGAGATGAGATAGGAGCACAGGCCTGACGTAGGCAATCTATCCTCATCAGCGGTGTTAGACATGATATCTGATGGCCCCCGGTACAATATCACACACACAAAGGGGTTGTGCACATTGGTAGGGGCACTGTGATTGGGGGGCCAAGCTCTCTAATGAGTTCTCTGCACCCGGACACAATGACCAAGGGTTGGCTTTTTCACTTCTGCTAATCTGTAATGTTGGCTGTCAGTGGTGGGGCCAGTGAGTCACCTCCATTCACCTTTTAATCAAAAGCACAGCAAAGCAAGGACCCAAAGCAAGCAATCACTCATCCCTGACCTTCACTAGCCCACCATAGAGCAGAGATGTGTATTTGTGTGTGCATGCGTGCGTGTGCTATTTACGTCACCAGGCACTAAAACACTCCTCTCTTTTCTCCCGTTCTGCAGGTTGTTTGCGACCAAGTGCAGCGGGTGCATGGAGAAGATCGCGCCCACAGAGTTTGTGATGCGCGCCCTGGAGTGCGTCTACCACCTCAACTGCTTCTGTTGCTGCGTGTGTGACCGGCAGCTGAGGAAGGGCGACGAGTTTGTGCTGAAGGAGGGCCAGCTGCTCTGCAAGGTCGACTACGAGCGGGAGAAGGACCTGCTGAGCTCCGTCAGCCCCGATGACTCAGACTCAGGTAGGAAAACCTTGCACGCCCCCCTCCTCCTCCTCCTCTTCTTCCTCATACTCCTCCTCCTCCTGCTCCTCCTCCTCCTCATTCTCCTTCTCCTCCTCTTCCTCCTCTTTATCCGCCTCCTCCTCCTCTTTATCCTCCTCCTCCTCCTCCCACTGCCCCTCTCACACGGGCGTGGCGAGTGCAACACTGGGGTGCTAAGGTGGTGTGGCACCACGGTGCTGCTTTGCTCTGCAGGCCCGGGTGTTAGCATCCATACAACACTGTGGAAGTCCTGCCCTGTCACACGGTTGTCAGGAATCTAATCCCATAATCACTGCTGGGGATGGTGCCGTCCATGACACAGCAACATGTACTGAGCCCCGCTGGGTCCATTTCATATGGGAGTGCAGAGAAGTAGAAATGTTTATTTTAAGGTAAACTTATTTACTGTGAATTAGTTGCTGGCGTTAGCAATAGTTCATGAAAAACTACACAGTGAGTAACAGAGAGTTGCATTTACATTTGCTGCACAAATGTAAAACAAATGTTTTGTAAAACTATTTTCTCACGCTTTACAACAGGAAAGCATCGATGATTAGCATGTTGGAGACAGAATGGGACCTTTAGACCTTATGAGCTGTGCCTAAAGAAAGTGTTTTGGTGTCTGCCTTTGTCATCTTCTGGTTTGGGCGGGGAGCGCATGATATACAGTAGGAAGTGGAAACAGGACGGAGCCAGGCCCCACTGTATTAATGACTATTCATGCGTGGGCAGGGGCTGTGCTTGCTGGAATGAATTAAATCAGTGTATCATGGTGAGTGACAGAGGGATTTCGGGGGTCTTTCTGCAGAAAGCCTAGCCTTATCAGCTCTAGTGTTCCTCGCCTGAAGCCTCCATACACACACACACACACACGTACACTCACTGATACACACACATACCCACACTGATACACACACACAGACACACACAAGAGGCATCTCGCCAAACCTCACTGTTCCCCGCCATCTGGCTCGCATTTAAACGCACACAAAAGCAGGGAATTTGTCAACTACATCTGTGCCTGTGTCAACTTTTGTCAACTTATGGGAATATTTGCTTTGCTCCCTCATTTGCTCATGTCCCACTGTATCACAGAGGCATCTCTTTGATGCGTGGCTCCGGAATTTAAAATGGAGAAAACGTCGACATTAGCAGACGTAGGTTTCTGAGGACACGAGGGACAGCAGAGGAACAAGAGGACAGTGGACGCTGATCCTCAGGCAGAAATCTGTCTCAGTGTTAAGGGTTAGAACACAAGCAGAACATGCTGTGTCCCTCAGATTCACAGACATGGCTGCAAAATCATGTTTTCAATCCAGAAACCTTTATTAAATCATTAATTTATTTACAAATGTTTTGGGGGCAATTTGCTCCTTCCTGCCATGGTGAAATCACGAAACATATTTTATTATGGGGTCTTCTGTTAATTTCATTTGAGAGAGAATTATACGTGGCTATATTTTACCAGGAATTTGACGAAGCAGCATTACAAGAAGGAAAGTTATTTTGGAATCTGAATTCAAGTATCACAGCAAAAGAGAGAAAAGAGGAAATAAGGCAATGAGGTGGAATTGAGTCAAATGTTAGGGTTGAGAATTCACTATGCTTTAAATAATAAAACCAACAAAAATACAATCATAGCTTCGTCCCTCCAATAACATCATTCACACAAGGCATAAAACCAAGTTATTCTTCTGTATTAATAGCATATCATATGATAGAGACATGAAAATGAAAAAGTGGAGTTTATTACCCAAAACAGTAATATCCTGCTACTGACAGTAAGAATTTAATAATCCATACAGGGAAATTTTCACAATTTTGAGCGGAGAAATAGAGTAAATTTCACATTTTCTTATAAGCTCATACAGGATGTATTTCCCAAAAGAACATGCGCACGTCTTTTCATGTTTTGTGTGGATGTAGAACTCTTATCAAAGATTGATTTGGTGTAAATCAGCTAAAGCTGTGTGCAATAAATAATATGTGACACAACGTCTGCATCTATGACAAATGCACCTTTTTCTACTCAGTTCAGCTACAAGAGCTGCAGACTCTTGAGTCCAATGGTGCGTGCAGCCTTTTTTTCCTTTTCATAATAAATCGATAACAAATTATTAGAAGCATGTGTGTCTCCTTTGATTATACACTCGTGGTGTCTGAGTGTCTCGAACCAGGCGGTCAGAGCGCAGAACAGATTCATCATCAGCAGGCTGCCACGGACCCCGGACGGAGTAATCGCTTGAGCCCCCGGTTTTTCCTTTTTCAGATGTTGAGAAATAACAACTTCATTCGATCTTCTTCCGCAGAGAAAAGCGATGACGAGGAGCTGGACATCAAGCCGGAGAAAGGCGTAGGGGGTCAAGGGAAGGGCGACGATAGCAAAGACCCCCGCAGACCCAAGAGACCCCGCACCATCTTAACCACCCAGCAGAGGCGGGCTTTCAAAGCCTCCTTCGAGGTCTCCTCCAAGCCCTGCAGAAAGGTGGGTCAGAAGACTCTTTAAACCCTGTCTTAGGAACGTTCGCTGGTCTGCATGGGCCAGGAAGGAGAATCGACCGTATATCTGAGATCATTTACACAGGAGTCTCCCGAATAAAGTTCTCAATTATATCAGAGAAAGGGAGAAAAAAGGAAAGGAAGGGGCAGCGCTTTGAAGTGGCGAGCAGGACTCTGCTCTGCGTTAAGCGAGGCTGCAGTGGCGTAACGCAGACCGCCTGCACTATGACAAACTGTAGCAAGGAGCCCTGCCTTCTGCAGGACCTGAGAACACAGTGCCGCTGCTGCTGCCTCCGCTCCCAAGGCTTTGAACATGGCAGTGACTAACAAGAGGTCTGCAAGGAGACCACTGCATTAATTCAACATCAGACTTCAGAATCAAAGCAAATCAAACCGGCATCGAGCCAATTGGGACCCTTTCCAATTGTAACCCCCCGCCCCCCACCAAAAAAAGGCTAAATATTTCAATGTGTTTTCCAGTTGTTTGTCTTTTCCTTGACTGACAGAGGAACATGTTTTGTGTTCTGCGTGCTTCCAGGTGAGGGAGACGCTGGCAGCGGAGACAGGGCTGAGCGTCCGGGTGGTGCAGGTCTGGTTCCAGAACCAGCGGGCCAAGGTGAGGCCTTCAGACCCTCTTCTATCCAAGAGGGGTTCACTTGTTTAGTTTTATAGTCAACAAGTGACCAGCTGAGATACATCCCCAAATCAGCGTGAAAGGAATCCAGCCCTGCAGTCTAATAAATCTGCCCCAGGTTTTTGTGTTAAACTTATCACTGCATTCCTCTTGCAAAAGTCAAGTTTTAAAGTGCGAGGGGAGGAGAGGGGGGGGAGGGGAGATTGCAAATCTACCTCACGGTTACATTTAACATCTACGCCCTCCTTAGGCTGATCATTATCTGGGTAAACCTTTGATATTGTATGCTGAAGGCGCACTCCGATAGAGTTTATAGTTTATACGGTTCATTCGGGGGTGAGCCGCGCGGAGCATCCTTTTTAAATTAAAGAGAGATCACGTGTTGGTTTTGGGGAGTTCCTTCTAAAAGTTTCTTCTCTCCATCCTTGCAGATGAAGAAGTTGGCCAGAAGACAGCAGCAACAACAAGAACAACAGAACTCTCAGAGACTCGGTCAAGGTATGCTCAACACAGTTCTTAAAGAATGTATGCTCATTAGGACGCTCATTTTCAATACATTATTGAAGTGGGTTTTTTGTATGTTTTTCTGAAACATTTTAGCAAAATCTAGCTATCAAACACCCAGGTATTGAATTAACATCCCGGTTCTTTTTTTTTTAACTGTGTTTCAATAAGGAATTATGTCCATTTTGAAATTTGTTAGAAAGGTCTGGGTTAAACCACCAATGTGTTGGAGTGAGGGACCCAATCTTCTAAAACCTAGAACGATGAGGCTTACCTTCATATTCCTAAAATAATGTTGCGGTATATCCTGCTTTTTGTGCTATCAAGTCAACATCAGTTGGTTTGTTTGTTGGTTTGTAGTTTGTTGTGCAAACAAGAGCTCTTTACATCATCGTCCCTGCGTCGTCGCTGGAAAACTCAAAGCGGCCAAACAGAATGAATTGCAGCCAGGGCTCGAGAGGCATCGCCAACTATAGAGTAAAGTACGGAGAGGCCAGGCTCCACTGACAAAGCCACAAGGACTGTGTGTTCCACTCACCACGCGCTGGGCCAAGAGCAATGTTTTCTGAGGGGGGATTGTGGGAAAGTCACTCGCCACTATGGTAACAAATAGTCTTCTCTTGACATAGCAATGGAGGCACAAGCCCTCCAAGTACTACTGAAGTGCAGCAGCCAGCCTGCCAAAGCCCCCTCGTAGAATTAAGGAGTTATCAACTGGCATGGTTTATTTTGGGTTTAGACGACGGCCCAAATGGCAGACATTGAAGTCAGCATTTATTAGAAAGGAATGGAAGATCTAAAAGATATCTATGATATACGTTTTTAAATTTGGCCTGGCTTAATGCATTTCCAATAAAAAAGCTAAAATATATATATATAAAAAAAATACCTCACATTATTTCTGGGAACAAGGACGTTTTTGTCTTACCGTTGGATTGGTTGTCCCACAGAAGTGATGTCCAATAGGATGGAGGGCATGATGAGCTCCTTCACACCCCTGGCACCACCGCAGCAGCAGCTGGTGTCCATGGATCAGAACGGCTACAGCACAGACCCCTTCCAACAGGGGCTCACCCCCCCACAGATGCCCGGAGACCACATGAACCCATATGGTGAGCACACCCCCCCCCCCGCACCCCCACGCCCATCCGCTCCATACATACACACACACACACACACACACACAGACCCACACACCTGTGCCCCTGATTACTCCCATGGCCCAGTGGGGGGGAGTATTGCGGGGGCCACAAGCATCTGATTTCAGCTGCACCTGGGGGGGTTGGGAGCTGTTTTACATCGTACATGCACGCGAGATTGCAAGCATGCGCGCAGGGCATGCAATGCACACTGAAGACAGCGTCTTCTTGAAGTACGGTTCAGAGGGTTCTGTAACGGCCTCCTGCATGCGACGCACACTGTGAGCACGCCAGGGCCTGAAGCCATGCGGTCCACACACCAACAAAAAAGTTTGATGTCTGACAACAGTGGCGATGGTGAGAGATTGTGCGTCTTCTGTCACAGCGGTGGGACAAGTGACCAGCAAGAGTGTCGTGCAGGCTCTGCTGGAGTTATCTGTGTTTGTGTTGTAAGCGCCAAACAGGGGAAGAAAGTAAAGTAGTGAAGTCAATCAAGTCCTACAGGATGTAGCCCCAATAACAGCATTCTGAGTGACGTCGTCAAGAAGTCCCAAAGGGACCGTTTCCTCAAGTTCATAACTTCCTTATAATTTGCCTCCATTTAGTCCCTCCGCCAGTGGTTAGATCCCGAATCCCCCAGTCTCATCACTCTCCGTTGGTTTGGGGAAAAGAACAATATTGGCAAGGCATTAAAAGATATGTCTCATCACAGTGTCCCCATTTTGTGCAACACTATCATTAAGACCCAGAGTGTAATAAAGTTAACTATTCCCTCTGGAGAAATAAGGGGCTTGTGGTTTTATGAAAGGCGTGAACACTCGCTATTAACCAGATCTTTTAGGAGGATGCCCCTTGTTTACATGCGTCCTCATAGACCACAATGGTTCCAGAGAGAGCTGCAAAAAGGAAGCTTTGATGATAACAACAAAAAAAAAGAAAAACAGTTTAACAGTTTGCGATGACACACAACAGCAATTTTCACTTTGTGTCTATTCGTAATTATCATTTTGGGAGCACAGACATTTATCTTCTGCGAGATGGTGATGTGGCTTATTATTGGAAGCTAAAAAAGCCAAATGTGCCTAGTGGTTCTAAAACGATGTGTCTCACGCCCGGCTGTGTCTGCCCTCTCTCCTCCCAGGAAACGACTCTGTATTCCACGACATAGACAGTGACACTTCTTTAACCAGCCTCAGTGACTGCTTCATGGCCTCGTCGGACATCAACTCCATGCAGGCCCGCGTGGGGAACCCCATCGACCGGCTCTGTACTCCATGCAGAACTCATACTTTGCGTCATGAACGCGGGGAGCAAAACGCAACACCAGCACCCAACGGAAACGGAAGCCCATTTTCAACACAACGCCCTGAGAACCGGAGGAGGTTTCTTCACTGATACCGACATAGGAGAAGAGACCAGGTCTTGTTGT
Source organism: Melanogrammus aeglefinus (assembly GCA_900291075.1). NCBI lineage: Eukaryota > Metazoa > Chordata > Actinopteri > Gadiformes > Gadidae > Melanogrammus > Melanogrammus aeglefinus. Next base: position 302,125 of record OLKM01000347.1, on the reverse strand, counting down.
AGTGTCACCTGGTTATGAGCTGAGGGGTTCAAACATAGCTACATAAAATGTAAATAACCTGCAGTACTAGACCGGCGGGGATCCCGGGGGACACTGATAAAAGTATTGTTGTCAAGACGACTCGCTGAGATCGGAGATCTCACCAGGATATTACTCCCTTCTTCTTCGTTGGTCATCTGGAGGAGGCGGCGAGTACATATATAGAGCCTCTAAATACACAGTCTGAAACCAAATAACAGTGTTCACACAGTGCATGATCAATTGTAAAGACTAAAACCTTTTGTAGCCCCCCCCCCCACCCCCGGTTGAGTCGTGGTGTTCGGACCGTTTTCTTCTCTACACTACGTGGCGCTCCATGTTCAGCATTAGCATTTTGTTCACTTCCATAGGTTAGATATTGTGGTAATAGTAACTAGGTGCAGCATGTCTGCAAGACTGTACATTTGTGTATGTATGAGAGAGTTTGTGTCCGGCCGAAATTTGTTTAGAGGAGATTAAAAAAATTTAAGTGTGTAGGATCAGTGATGTGTAAATAGTTCCCCAGGTGAATTGGATGTGCATGTTACAAATGGAAAACATTCTATTTATTTAACTTTAACAGGCTCTTGAAGGTACATATTAAAACTGAAAAGCTTTATTTAAAAAAAGGAGAAACATTTTTGTTGAGCAGTTAGTTCATATCGCAAAACTCATCCGTACGCCTTTTGAATATGAAGATGTTTTTTTTATTTTCAGCCAAGCTGTAAATGAGCGACATGCTATTTATTTCGTACAGAGCAGAAACCTTTTCATTGTCATTGTCATATGTGCATTCTCAAAATGTTAAATGTTTGCTAAATGACCAAAGTTGATTGGTTTGATAATTAAACAATGTCTTTCTCCTGATGATAACATTCAATAAACACCATTCAGTGACCATTAGTCTTTTCTTTGAAGTCTGTGTGTGTGAATGTGTGAATGTGTGTGTGTGTGTGTGTGTGTGTGTGTGTGTGTGTGTGTGTGTGTGTGTGTGTGTGTGTGTGTGTGTGTGTGTGTGTGTGTGTGTGTGTGTGTGTGTGTGTGTGTGTGTGTGTGTGTGTGTGTGTGTGTGTGGAGCGCAGATACATGTGCATACGTGTGTATGCATACCTGCGTTTCCGTGACTGATCAGTTTAAAGAGGTGTCCCTTTTACTAACCAAATATGGCCTAAATCGCCTGAACTCAAATTTGCATTTCCAAGCTTCGCATCAAACAAATGGCCATCTGCCAAGCAGGGATGAAGGATCAACATTTATTTTATTTTATGAGTAGCAGGCAGCAGGTCTTATGAGGCCGTGCTCCCAGCCGAGGTCAGAGTCCTGATGACAACCCGCCGCAGGATATGCTGGAGCCCCGCCTCCTACTGAGCCTGGCTGGGGCCCCGCCTCCTACTGAGCCGGGCTGGGGCCCCGCCTCCTACTTAGCTGGGCTGGGGCCCCGCCTCCTATCTGAGGCTGGTCTGGGGCCACGCCTCCTACCTGAGGCCGGGGTGGGGTCAGTCCTCCTACCTGAGGCTGGTCTGGCAGCTTAGAAGTTTGGCAGCCTGCCCCTTCATCTGCCTGACAGCTGCTCAACACTTCCCCTTCCATCACGCTGCCTTGTCCTGGTGTTGTCTGACGTCTCCATTTCACTGTCCATCAGCTCATGAATGCCATAACCTTCACCTCCTCCTCCTCCCCCTCCAACTCCTCCTCCACCTACTCACAAGAACAAGGGGTCTTGAATGTATAAAATATAAAGGCTGTCTACACAAAAACATAATTATAGTAGCAACACAGTATATCTGTCTCTGCCATAGGATGGTGTTGGTTGTGGTGGTGGTGGTGGTGGTGGTTGGTGGTGGTGGTGGTGGAGCAGCAACATAGTCTATCTGTCTCTGCTATACGGTGGTGTTGGTGGTGGTTGAGGCGGTGGTGGTGGTGGAGCAGCCACATAGTCTATCTGTCTCTGCTATAGGGTGGTGTTGGTGGTGGTTTAGGCGGTGGTGGTGGTGGAGCAGCAACATAGTCTATCTGTCTCTCCTATAGGGTGGTGGTGGAAGCAGCAACACACTATATATGTTTCTGCTATAGGGTGGTGGTGGTGGTGGTGGAGCAGCAACACAGTATATATGTTTCTGCTATAGGGTGGTGGTGGTGGTGGTGGTGGTGGTGGTGGTGGTGGTGGTGGTGGAGCAGCAACACAGTATATCTGTCTCTTCTATCAGCTGTGGAATCTGACAGCCAGGTGTTGGTCGCTGTGCTATTCATCAGCAGCTGTCACCAGCCAGCAGCCTGGCTTTCCCCAGGGGCTGCATAGTGACATCATGAGCTCCACGCCGCACTGGCTGACCTTTTGGCTCTGAGCGGGAAGTGGAGGTGTCTACCGCCACGTACAGTACTAATGACATTATTCAAATATTTATAATAGAAACATTAGTTAGTAGAGATAGGGAGGGAGGGAGGGAAACTTACACTTATGTAGGGGTGAGTGAGTGTGTGTATGCACGTGTGTGTGTGTCTGTGTGTGTGTGTGTGTGTGTGTGTGTGTGTGTGTGTGTGTGTGTGTGTGTGTGTGTTGTGTGTGTGTGTGTGTGTGTGTTGTATGTGTGTGTGTGTGTGTGTTTGTGATGTGTGTGTGTGTGTGTGTGTGTGTCTATGTGTGTGTGTGTCTGTGGTGTCGTATGTCGTGTGTGTGTAGTCGTGTGTTGTGTGTTCTGTGTGTGTGTGTGTGTGTGTGTGTGTGTGTGTACACGTGTGGTGTGTGTGTGTCTGTGTGTGTGTGTGTCTGTTGTGTGTGTGTCGTGTGTGTGTGTGTGTGTGTGTGTGTGTGTGTGTGTGTGTGTGTGTGTGTGTGTGTGTGTGTGTGTGTGTTTCTATGTGTGTGTGTGTCTGTGTGTGTACACGTGTGTGTGTGTGTGTGTGTCTGTGTGTGTGTGTGTGTCTGTGTGTGTACACGTGTGTGTGTGTGTGTGTGTGTGTGTGTGTGTGTGTGTGTCTGTGTGTGTGTGTGTGTGTGTGTGTGTGTGTGTCTGTGTGTGTGTGTGTGTGTGTGTGTGTGCTGTGTGTGTGTGTGTGTGTGTGTGTGTGTGTGTCTGTGTGTGTGTGTGTGTGTGTGTGTGTGTGTGTGTGTGTGTGTGTGTGTGTGTGTGTGTGTGTGTGTGTGTGTGTGTGTCTGTGTGTGTGTGTGTCTGTGTGTGTACACCTGTGTGTGTGTGTGTCTGTGTGTGTACACGTGTGTGTGTGTGTGTGTGTGTGTGTGTGTCTGTCTGTCTGTGTGTGTGTGTGTGTGTGTGTGTGTGTGTGTTGTGTTTTGTGTGTGCGTGTGAGAGCCAGCACGACAGGAAGCAGGACGGGATGAGGGCTTGAGCATGTGCGGATCATGGTGTGAAAGGCTCGGCAAACAGGATGACAATGACATTCATTTACAGTAAACATGGCCCTAAAATGGCAGGCACACATGACAGCTCTGCTCTGCATGGCGTGAGTTGGTTGGCTGGCTGCTCGCCTGGAGCCGGTCAGGCCAGGTGAGAGGAAAGGGTGCTCTTTAGGTATTTAAAAAAGCCTGTCATTGACATTGTAATCCGAGCCTCCTCGTGTAAACGATAGTCATTGTTTTTCTTTATTTGCTGATTAATTTTCTTGTCTAGATTTCTAAGCACCTTTGAGCGTCAAAGGGCTGGTTAACACGCTGGTACTGTGGGCTTCCTGTCCATTTATTCTTTATTTTTCGTCACATATTAATTGCTTAATTCTTCCAGCGGCTTCACACCTCTGCATCAATATTTGGTCTACTGCTCATGTTGCCACGGCCGCGACTGCGACCAAGGATCTAGTTTCCCAATGTCTAATTGGAACCAAACTGTTAAAACACACTGCGCCACCCAGGCCCTTTAATAAAGGACACCAGACAAGGGACAAGGCCGGGGGAGAGAGAGCGAGAGGCGGGGAAGAAGAATTAAAGCTTTTTCGCTTCAGGAAACAGTTTGCAGCACTGTCCGAAAGGACCTGTCCGGTCTCCTCCTCTCTGCCTCCCTGTCCCTGTCCCGGTCCTCTGCCTGGGTCAGCCCTACGGTAGCTTGTGTCATGGGCTGTCCTGTACGGTCTCCTCCGCAGCCTCCATGTCCCTGTCTGGTCTCCAGCCTGAGTCCGGCCTGGGTCGCGCCACAGCGGCGTGGGTCATGGCCTGTCCATGTACGGTCCCCATCCTGGTTCTCGGTCCAGTCTGGGTCTCTGGGTCTCCGGTCGGGCCCTACAGTAGCGTGTGTCAGGGCCTGTCCCTGTACAGTCTCCAGCCTGGGTCTCTGGGTCTTCAGTCCAGTCCTACAGTAGCGTTTGTCATGGCTTGTTCGCTGGCACCGGGGCCTGAATGGGCCAAAGAAGCCCCTTAAGGAGTGGTGGCTGTGTGGCCCCGATATCAAAACAGAGCCGCTGAAACCCGACCTAGGGGGACCCCACCACACACACACTCTGGGAGCCCTAAGAGGGGGCCCTCTGTAAACCGCTCACACGTTTATTTTTCAGAGGTTTTTTGGCACTGCATAGGAAATGACCCCAATGCCAATATTTTGGTTAGATAAAAGCCCAGTCCTTGGAGTTTTTTTTTCCAAATCAGGTACAGTTGCAGGTTTGTGACTCATTTTGTCGCTGGGCTCGTTGCCTCAATTCCCAGTCGATGAATAAAAACAAAACATGTGTCAATAAATAAAAGCCCAACTATTGTAGGAATGTGAAGGGACGTCCTTATCAATGGTGCCTTTAACGTACAGTTAAACCAAAGGCAACACTTCTACCAGAGCACACCGCCTCTACTCCCCGCCTTCGTCTCACCCAACCCTTCACCACACCTCACGAAGAAATGTGACAGGCGAGGCGTTCTTCAAGTGAGGTTGTTTGGTGTTTACTCTTTCATCAATATAATTTGTCCACACAAAGGAACCGCCAGAGAGAGGTGCTTTCTCCACATCTCTCGACTGACCGGAAGATCTGCAGGAGCAGAAGGCAGGGAGAGAGAGGACTGGGTTTGTTTCAGTCTGCCGCCCGTGACTCACGGCCCGCGCTGGGAGGAGAAGGGGACTGGGGGGGTGGCGTATTATGGCGGGCAGAGTATTTTGGGTGTTTTCCTTGGGCATACTCCACGGCGTGTGGTTAATTGTTAGTGGAGACTTTTAACCAAACGTCTGACACGTTATTCTTGAGCCTGGTGGGCCGTAGTGGAGTGACGGGGGTATGTTGCGGTTAGAAGAACCAGCCGTCTCAGCGTGTCTTCAGGGTAAAGCTTTGCTTTAGTGAAGGAGCCACTCAGAAACCACAAGGATGCAATCTCATCCCCTGTACCAAACCCAGTCTATTAATACACATTAGACTATATTTAACTGCTGTTTAACTTTGTATTTCCTACTGTTTATTTGAGAGTATTTTTGCTATCTCCCATGATTGCTATTATCCCTCTACTTGAATCCATCAAGAATCACTAAAGACAATAACGAAACCAACAAATTCTCATCCAAATTCCACAAGGATAAATATGAAATCACAAACAATGATTACAATTAAATGGTCGTATTCCCACTGAAGTAATTCTCCTGTTCCGGGCTTGAGAAGTCACGCGATGAAGGGCTTCAGTACAACGACTCCGGGAAGAACAAACACATGCTGAAAGTCTCTGTAGACATTCCTGGCACATGGAAACCCCACTGCTTAAGATTAAGTGCTGGTTCTCCTTTATTTACCCATCACCAGCCACCCCCTTAACCCCAACCACCGAACCAACCGCCACTACCCACTCGACCCCAACCACCCCCCACCTAACCACTGCCCCCACCTAACCTGAACCAACACCACCTCCTATATCCACCACCAAGCCAAAACCACCAACCCTTCCTCTAGCCCCCACCACCGCCAGCTTACTCAAACCACCACCCACCCACTACCACCACCACCACCACCTAACCCAAACCACCACCAGCCGCTACACCCCTGTAACCCCAACCAACGCCGCCACCACCCCCTAACCCAAACCACCACCACCCCCTACCACCCTTTAACCCCTTCCACCGCCGCTACCACCCCTAACCCCACCCCCAGCACCAACACCAGCAGCTCTCCTCTCATGCTAAGAATTAGCTGGTGTGGGGATCCACCCCTCGTGGCCCGGGGCTGCACACAGATCCTGGGGAGATCCTTGAGCAGTAAGTCCCAGCGCTATTCCAGCCCATCTGTTTTGCTTTTCATTTTTCTGCATTAATGGTGCTTATTGGTACATGGCCCAGGAATGCAGCCATGTTGTTTGAAGTGAGGGTGGAAAGTGATGCCCGGGGGCATCGGTCGGAGACAGGTTGACCCTTGAGGTCTCACACAAGCCAACACACCTCACCCCCAGGAGCCCCTGTTCTGATGCTGGAGTCCAGGGGCTCTGCACTCGGTTCCTGGTTCAGAGCCCCTGGACTCCAGAGGTGAGAAGTCCTTCTTTCTGCTGCGTAAACAACCCACTTATGCGTTGGATTTTTTGTGATGTGGAAACATTTCAATCCTCCTGAAACATTTCATTTGATCAGAGAACTTTCTTACAGCGTTCTTGAAAGCAGAACTGTCCTCTGTGTCAAACACAAAAAGTGTCTGTTGGTTTGAAAGGATTTTTTTACCCATAACAAGGGATTATTCTTTGTTAAAACAAAGTCTTTATTAATGTGTACAAAAATACACATTTCAAATATCACCCAAATATTTGATTTGAACAGGATTAACCTCAGTGCACGGATTGAACACTTCGGATCAAAACCTTTTCTCTCTCCATTTGTTTGCACTAAATAAATAGACAATGATTTATCTCGCAATGATTCAGTGGAGTGGAACAGTATGATTTGTGTACTTTCAAGACAGTAATTACTTTTGTTATGGTTAAGGTTAGCTGTTTTCATGGTGATCAATGTATTACAGATATGTTCAGTAACATTTAGATGGAAAATCACTGGACAATTTCCCGAAAAAAAAAGTCATATTGATGTGCTCTCTGGACACCAGCGAACAAGGAAATTCTATCTGTTTCAGTTGAGAGCTTGTTCACGTTTTAAGGGGTTTTGCGTGCACACAGCGATTATGTTCCAGTGTCTGGAATAAAGTATTACAGACACTTCATGGTCTCGAGGACAGAGTTGTCATGTTGGCCATCCCGAAGCCATTTCAAACATGAGCCTCTGGATACATATGGAGGCTTGGGCTGTTATATATTATATATATAATATATATATTATATATATATATATATATATATATATATATTATATTATATATATATAGTATATATATATTATATATATGTATATATATATATTATATATATATGTATATATGTAATATTATATTATATATATATAATATATACAGTATATATATATATATATATATATACATATATATATATATATATATATATATATATATATATAATATATAATGTATTATATATATATATATATATATATATATTATTACTATATATATATATATGTATGTATGTATATATATAATATATATATATATATTATATATAATATATATTATAACTGTATATATATATACTGTATATATATATGTATGTATGTATATATAGGGCTGAATATTTTCCATTGGACTCACCTCTGATGCCTGGTCAATTACAAGCACAACGTGCAGCTTACAGCTGACAGAGGACAGTAAATCTGTAAGTAAACAGTCAATAGAAGCGCAGCCAAAACTGTGAGAAACTCTGCATTTAGAGTGTTTCCTGTCCCATTCGCTATTCATCTCCATCTGTAAGCTCCAACGTCTGCATTGCATTCGCTTCACAGTGGTCATTCGTGATAATAAATAAATAAAGGCTGCAGTACAATGTGTGTTCCTTTCAACCCCGCTCTGGAGGAACTGATATAGTAACCTCATGAAATACCTGGGAAAAATAAAACTGCACCTGAAAACAAATCGATAAATGGCATGTGTCCAGCTGATGTATTGATGTGGGGCTTAGAGAACACCTATGGCACATGGTCCTTTAATGACCACTGGGCCGCCCCTGCTGACCTCCTGCATGACCCCACCGGAGGTCAGAGCGGGCATGTTAAGTACATCGAGGGGTGGCCCGCTGACTTCTAACCTTTTCCCAGCGTATACGTTCAAATTGTCATTACAAGTTTATCGTTGTTATTATCGTTATTGTTATGATAATCAATAATCTGCGATATGAATATCATTTGTCAGCAGTGTCTGCTCCCCCAACCCCCCCCCCCCCCCCCCCGACGCTCTCACCCCTGCTTGGCTCTCTCTGGAGACAGAACTAACACAGCTTTATGGGGGGGTTACGTTGATGAGCACCGCTTTGGTTAGAAGGACAAACTCCATCCTTTTGTTTTGCTGGTCAGCCTTTGCATTTTTGACAGTTTTATTATGAGATCTAAGGGCGGCCAAAATAATAAACCACGGGCTAACAACCCCCTTAGACAAGCTCAGACTTTTCAAAGGTTAGTACATTTCAGCGTATAGATTTTTTGGTGTCTCCTGCAAATGCCACGGTTTAATTATTAACCGAGGAGGCCATTTGGAAGAAAGATTTGCACTTTTACAATATTGTTATTCCTGGTGAGGTTAAGTGTTGAAAGAGCAAGGGGAGGCTATTGTCCTTTCTGTGTTTAATGAAGATGGATTTCAGGATGAAGTGGTCGGCATAGTAAAGAGAGAAAGAATGACATTTAATGCTTTACATCGAGGGGAAGCAGAGACACTCACATGGTCTGAGGACTTCTCTATTTCATCAGATGTTGACCCAACAAAAGTTGTGATCCTACAAATGCTAATTTGGTAAGTAAATCTGGTATTTTCTTCATGGCTGTGACAGTATAATTTACTTATCAAATTAAACCTTTTTTTTGCGCTCAAGTCATTATTTATTTATAATTGATCAATACATTGGATCAGGAACCGTGAGCTGTAACTCTTGATTGTAAATCAGCAACAGCAGAGGTCACGACCTCCCTGAGTGGCCCCTTGAGTAGATATTGATCACGGGGCCTGCAGTCCGTACAAGCACGGCACGGGAGCATATCAGCTATTTACTGTACTCTATGTGTGTGTGTTTGTGTGTGTGTGTGTGTGTGTGTGTGTGTGTGTGTGTGTGTGTGTGTGTGTGTGTGTGTGTGTGTGTGTGTGTGTGTGTGTGTGTGTGTGTGTGTGTGTGTGTGTGTGTGTGTGTGTGTGTGTGTGTGTGTGTGTGTGTGTGTGTGTGTGTGTGTGTGTGTGTGTGTGTGTGTGTGTGTGTGTGTGTGTGTGTGTGTGTGTTAGGTGTGTGTGTGTGTGTGTGTGTGTGTGTGTGTGTGTGTGTGTGTGTGTGTGTGTGTGTGTGTGTGTGTAGTGTGTGTGTGTGTGTGTGTGTGTGTGTGTGTGTGTGAGTGTGTATGTGTCTGCATGCTTGCATCTTTACGTGTGCGCATGTAAGGGTGCATGTGTTAGTGTAAGTGTGCATATTTGTATGTGTGTCTGTGTGTTTCTGTGTGAGTTTCTATTTGTTTGTGTGTATGCGCATGTCCCGTGTTTGTGTGCGTGTGTGTGTGTGTTTGTTTAAGTACTGAGGGTTGCAATATCTAGCCTAATCCCGGCCTTAAGGCCTGACCCTACTCTTCGCCCCCCTGGCCGGTGCAGCTCTCTCTCCGCTCTGAACATGTGTGTCTTCCCCAGGATATGGTTTCCCATAGCTGATTGCACTCCCAGTATCAGCACGGAATCCACCACAGTGCCGCAAGGTCATGAACCATGAGTCGTCACACTCTGACCTCTCCTATAGGACCCCTGGACTATGTGTCTACCAGGGACAGGAGATCAGCAGAAGGGAAGTGATCAAGGTTCTTCATGCATTGCTGCTTTAACACTTTTGCAAGACATCACACTTGTTGCTGATTAGCCCGAGACCTGCTGCACGACGCTAAGCTAACTGCTCTCCTGTATCTATCTGCTGAGCAGGGAGGAGGAATTGCAACTTTGCCTAAGAATTTCATCAGGAGTAATGAGGTTCTGCTCAAATAAAAAAAAGAAAGAATTCATGCACTGCAGTTTCTTGCTTTTTTATTTTTATTTAAACGGTGAACTTGAAAAAACAAAAAACAAAAGAGGTACCTTCTTAACTTTTCGCTATGGATTAACCAATAGTTACATATTTAAGGGTTACATAGCGGTGGTGTCTGTAGGTTGACGGAGTGGGCTGCATTTGTCTCTCAGGCATTTTGAAACAAGAGGCTCTCAGGGAGCTAGCAAGCCCTGACAGAGAGCTGCCATTGCGCACAGCAGAAGCCGACCTGCAAACCCTTTGCCTTTGGCTGGCCCTTTGAAGGTGCGTGTCATTTCTTGTCAACTTGCCTTGGGTACATTGGATTCCATCCTTTTTTTCCCCTGAGTTTGTGTTCACACTGTGTGGCAAAGTGGAAAGGATAAGCCTCTTTAATGTCATGTAAGCTAGGAACAAAGTCATTAATCTATCTTGTCTGTCTGACTCTGAACTATCTTTGAGGTGTCGTCCTATATAACCTGCTTTGACCTCTTAGGGTCAGAAAGCACTGTCACAGTTTTATTGTATTAAAATGTTATTATTATTAAGATAAAGTCATATATTTCAGTTATATCTTTTTTTCTTTTTTTACTCCGGTCCGCAGGCTGTACGTTTGCTGGATTGGAAACATGGCATATTTGCGTCCTTGCAGAAATTGAAAGAGAAAAACATTAATAGGCGAGGCAGGTTGTGGTGTAATTAAAATGCAAATATGCAAAGTACACAAGGGTGCCGCTGCTGTGCCATATGAGCTGGGACAGGTGTCAGACATGTTCAGTGTTTATGACACCAATCCCCCAGCAAACAGCATTACAGCCTTCAAATTGTATTAATAAGTGGCTTCTGGGAGCGTGAATTTCAGCAGGACTTCCGCCAAATGTAAAATCATGTAAAGCCCCACAGGAGGTATCTTAGTCTATAAGGATAAAGGCCTGTATAGACAACAAGCGTATAAGATCAATAGTGATTCTAAAGCCTGCCATACTTCAGGCCTATGACTGAGTGCAGAGGCAGGCCTCTTCTGAATTGTGAACGAATCCAGACTCTAAAATATGTAATTTTGATTGCTCTTTTAATCGTGTGTTGCTCTGTTGTCCTGTTGAATTGGTTGGTAGAGCTGAGGTCGTTTCACTTGTCGCTGAGCAATTTCCACCGACGTTCACCAAGCCCATTGGGCTAATGGTTCAATATTATTCCTGGGGCCATCGTCTGTAGTCAAGGAGCCTCAGCCCATGACAGGGATGGGCTGTTTGGTGTGTGTGCGTGTTTGTGTGTAATTGTGTCCGTGTGTGGTTGCGTGCGTGTGTGGTTGTGTAAGTGTGTGTGGGTGTGTGTGTGTTTGTTTAAGGAAAGATTATGTTTAAGATATGTACGGATACAATTTGCTATCAGTGGACCTGGTGTTGTTTAGTTTCTCCAGTTTAATTTGTTGTCTTTATATATGCCTTTGCAGCGGTTTGATACATGAGTTCATGTTTTGTTTACTTTCTAATCGCCTGCGAAAAAGCTTTCTGATTAAAATATAGAACATTGGATGCTTCTTTATATGAAAAAATAATGTGTCCAAAGAGAACCATAAAAGCACATTTCTGTGGCAAGGCTATATTATACTTTTTACTGTTCTCCCAAAAATATAGTGTTTTGCAAGGAGTGTGTTTGACAAATTGGGCCAAATTTGGTCTTAATTGACACGTGCATTAGTAGGCCTATAGCATTTTTTTTGTTATAATAAAAAATGAGACGTCTAGACGAGTTCATTGCTGCCACCGTTTCTGACAAACTTAATTCTAGACTTCCACATCTGTCTCTGTTTTCCGATGTGTTTTAACTGTCTATCACAATGCGGTCCACTCAAGTCTCTGGCTGTTTCTCCGAGCACCCACACAAATGTAACTCTAAACTCCAGTAATACATTTACTATCATATTTTCTCCCCAATTATAGGCTTTATTTATTCTTTGAGACATGTATTTATATAAAAAAAAAAGTTAAAGCCCATGAAATATATCCATAAAATAGGCCAAACTAAAACTGATCGTTAAAAAAAATATCTGTGAAATATATATATTTTTATAGATATTAGCATTTTGATCATTCAATTTGACCAAAATACGTGTGTCTTACCTAATGAAAAACTTCCATCCAATAAACATAAATGGATATAAAAGCTGCAGACTGCCAACAGTGTTCTGTTATAGTGTGAACTGGGGAGGGAGTCTTGGATTAATTAAACTGTGTAAGGAACTCCCACTTTTCGGGGAGCTTAGCATGTGATAGGGTAATGTTTTCTCTCTTAACTTTTCCACAGGGATAGGTTTGCACTCATCTTTGATAGTTAACCCTGGGTGACCCCATCCCTAGAGCAAAGGGCCCCGCACCCACCTCCCCTCTCCTGCTTCTCATTAGGGCCTGTCCACCCTCTCCACCCAGGATCCCCCAGACCAGGCTGCCCTCCCCTAGAGAGAGAGAGAGAGAGAGAGAGAGAGAGAGAGAGAGAGAGAGAGAGGGAGAGAGAGAGAGAGAGAGAGAGAGAGAGAGAGAGAGAGAGAGAGGAGAGAGAGAGAGAGAGAGAGAGAGAGAGAGAGAGAGAGAGAGAAGGAGAAGGGGAGGAGAGAGAGAGAGAGAGAGAGAGAGGAGAGAGAGAGAGAGAGAGAGAGAGAGAGAGAGAGAGAGCGAGAGAGAGAGAGAGAGAGAGAGAGAGGAGAGAGAGAGAGAGAGAGAGAGAGAGAGGGGAGAGAGGGAGAGGAGAGAGAGAGAGAGAGAGAGAGAGAGAGAGAGAGAGAGAGAGAGAGAGAGAGAGAGAGAGAGAGAGAGAGAGAGAGAGAGGGAGAGAGAGAGAGAGAATGAAACAGAGTGAGTGAGAGGGAGAGAGAGAGGGAGGGGGTTGGGAGAGAATGAAACACTGAGAGAAGAAGTGAGATGATAGCGCAAGGGTTAGATGGATAGATAAATAGGAGGGAGAGAGAGGAGGAAGGACAGAGGAGAGAGAGAGAGAGAGAGAGAGAGAGAGAGAGAGAGAGAGAGAGAGAGAGAGAGAGAGAGAGAGAGAGAGAGAGAGAGAGAGAGAGAGAGAGAGAGAGAGAGAGAGAGAGAGAGAGCGAGAGAGTGTTGTGAAATCTAAACAATACTCTGACAACCGGTCATCCATGTAATATGTAATTAAACAATAATAAGCATAATAATAAGCAATAATAAGAATAATAATAAGCAATAATAAGCATTGTCCATGCTTTACTTGGATTGCTTATAATATATCTATAATGATAAAGTCGTTAAACTATTTTATTTCCCCTTGATTATTATGAAAGATATAGAAAAACATAGTTATTAAAACACACCTGAATTGTACAAATATTAATAGTAGCTCCCTGAATTGTAGAAAATATCTGTATATATCATCTTGTTATTTTTCTTCTTCTATTATCAATATTATTATTATAAATATTATTAGCATTATTATTAATATTTGTAGTTGCAGTAGTAGTAGTAGTAGTGGTAGTATTACTAAAGAAGTGTTTCCATTTGGTCCCGTCCCACAGTAAAAGGTGAGAGGGTAGCCCTCGCAGCTGAGTCATTAGCCTCCCTCTCGCCGCTAGCTTGTGTATGACGAGACATGAATGTGCCTGAAATCCCCAGGGGTCCCTGAGGGCCACAAAGGACTCAAAGTACGGGGGAGCACCCAGGGGGCAGGCCGGCGGCCTCCACAAGAAGCACCAGCCAGCCGCCACCTGCAATATAGACTGCTGCAGGGAGCCATCTCTCTGCGACCTCACCATCGCCTCCACCATCCCAGTCTCATCTGCATACCAGTACCCCTCCCATTGCTAATATCGGCCCGATCTATCTCCCCTGTCAATGGCTGGATGGAGGAGTAACATGACTACATGTATGGCCTTAGCATGTGAACACTATTTCAATATTTTGTAGACTGGCACCTGCAACTGACTTTCAAGCTCTTGGCAGGTGTTGGTTTGGAATTTATCAGATTATGCCTCAAGCACTTATCCTTTTTCAGTCTAAAAAAATTAAGGTTAAAAGGATAGGTTGAAAATGATATATGCAACAATTATTGCATGTAGAAAAATAATTCAAATTTTCAATTTCTTTGCTTTGAATTATTCCTCACTTTATCTGGTGATGATTTGTTGAGATTATTTGTTTAAAAGGAGTTGAAATGCCCAAAAGACAAATGTTATCCAAGACAAACCTCAGGACTTTATATTAGAGAAGTTGTCATGCCTGTCAAAATAGTCCTTGTCGTTATAACTGCGGGCAATCCAACGTGACGTCAGTTTGAGGGCAACATAGTTCCTCTTGTCCAATCTTAAATAAATAGGAATAGAATATAAAATATCTGAGAAAATTTTAAACCGAATTTAGAAGAAAACATTCTCTCTTAAGATACCATTGTTGTTCATCATAATGACTGTCTTGCTCATGATAACAGAGTAATGTTTGGACGCTTTTTGTCAGCTGTTGAATCCCTATGTAGCGTGACCCCAAATGTTCAGGGCGACTTCCCTCTACTATCAGTAAAGCTTTAGATAATGGTTTTGTTTGCGTCTTACATGGAAGACCAGCAGCGAGCTCCACAGTGGCCGATAGGTTTCACTTTCGGTTCAATAGTGCCCCCTGGAAAGCAGTTAAGGAACTGCAACGTAAGTACATAAAAGTAGATAAAAGCTCAGTAGGTGATTCTGGAGAAGGGGAAAAAGGTAGCAGCTCACTGCTTTGTGCTTTCCTTAAATCATCTTATCTCATCCCACGGAGTGGGATCCACTTAGAGCTTCCCTACCGGAAGCAACAAGACAGAATGGTTTACAGTGTAAGACTACATCAACTATCTTGGCTTTAAAAACCTCCTCCTAAAGTGAAATATACTTTTTTTATTACCAGACAACACAGTCATAATAACGCGATCATACCAAGGTCCATAAATATTCTATTCCAATGACTAGCTTCGCTAATTAATGCATCTCCTTAAGCCAAGAAAACAAAATGCCTTAGTTTGAGAAGTGGAGAAGTTTCCCACAGTTGACGCGTGTCCATATCCAAAAAAATCAATATGTGGTCAAAATCAAATCCTCCACCGACCCTTGACCCCTGAGCGGGAAAAAACACGAGGCCAACGCGGCGTTGGCGAGGACAACGGAGCCAGACGGGCCAGCGCCGGGGGATGCCAGTGCCAGACAATAAGAGAAGTGTACGGCGGCGGCGAGGTGGAGCCCTGCTCCCAGCTGTAGACGCGGTCGGATCCCTGAATTCCTGAGCTGTCTGACGGAGCCCCGGGGGCTGGCAGGAGGCGTTCCGGGAGTCAACCCCTGATTCCTGGCTAAGCCAAGGCGTTGGGGGGGGGGGAGGGGGGATCCCAGGGTTTGTTTGATAACTTTAGCAATTTTGACCCCCGACACACACACACACACACACACACACACACACACACACACACACACACACACACACACACACACACACACACACACACACACACACACACACACACACACACACACACACACACACACACACACACACACACACACACACACACACACACACACACACACACACACACACACACACACACACACACACACACACACACACACACACCTTCTGACCCCGACCGGTGTCCTGTTTTCAGATGGAGGCGCAGAGCGAACCTCTGCGGGTCTGTCTGCTGGATCACTCATGTCTGCGCTAATTCCAGGGTGGGGTGGGGTGTCTTGGTTGGGGTGGGAGGGGGGGGGGGGGGGTCCGCCGCAGATGTCATGAGCGCTTGACACTTTCGAACAACAGACGATGTGTCAGGTGAATGGGACGCGGCAGACCTCGTCATGTTCACTCGTTTTTTGTGAAGAGGAGAATCCAAGAACATGCACACGCCTGAGGCAAAACACACAGGTCATTAACTGTGTGTGTGTGTGTGTTTGTGTGTGTGTGTTGGTGTGGGTGTGTGTCTGTGTGTGTGTGTTTGTGTGTGTGTGTGTGTGTGTGTGTGTGTGTGTGTGTGTGTGTGTGTGTGTGTGTGTGTGTGTGTGTTGTGTGTGTGTGTGTGTGTGTGTGTGTGTGTGTGTGTGTGTGTGTGTGTGTGTGTGTGTGTGTGTGTGTGTGTGTGTGTGTGTGTGTGTTGGTGTGTGCGTGTGCGCTTGTGGGTGTATGTGGTATGTGTGTGGGGTGAAGGGCGGGGCACATATGTAACTACATGTTAATGTATTGGTGTCGTAACGTCAATGAGTGTTTATATGAGTGTTTGTTTGAGTGTGGGATTTAATTGCCTCGATCCATATTCAAATTTCAAACAACATAACAATAGGAGTGATTTTCCAAAGCAACCACTGACGTAATTGAGTTGCAAACTTCAGTGGAGCCCGCACCAAGCACATTCAAGCTCTGAACCCGCAGCAGATGCGGGCGTGAGGATTTTTTTTCATCAGTAAAAAATAAATAGTTTTGTCGGAAACCAAACACTCAGGATCGCTGCGTCAGCAGAAAAAGAACAACAGCAGAAAAAAGTTTTCTATTGCAGAGTTCATGAACGCCTGGCTTTCTCCAGACCCGCAGGGTGTAGATGATGCTATTACCACCTCTGTGTGTGGACCGACTAGCCTGTACAAAAACTGCACCCTGCAAAAGCCCTACGACTCTCAGCGGCTCTCTTTCACTTCTTTTGTCTTTGTCTTATTCTAACTTCAACTCTCCGTTTCTAATTTCACCTCGCTGCCTTTTTCCCCTCCATACCTTGATGATATATACTACAACTGATTTATGTGGGCCTACAACTCTGCGTGTAAGGTACTCCTGCGTTGGCCCTGGACGGATGGAGCGAGGCTCTCATGGAGGTCCCGTCCCTGTCTGGGGGTATTTGGGAGGTTTTCCTGGCCCCCTGTACGGCTCAGGGTTAGGGGAGTGACATAAAAACGCTCATCTGAATGTAAGTCTTTAAAGCTCTTTGAAACTGTAACTGTGATGAACGACTCCATAAATAAACCTGACTTGACTTGACTTTTTTCTGGCTTCTTTCCACGTTTCCAACGAGACTCCTCCTTTACCGGCACATGCAGCGCAAAAAAAAAAGAAAGAGCAGATAGCATTAAAAAAAAAAGGGCACTACCCAAAACAGAATTTATCTCTGCAGAGTCTCAATAAAACACGCGCGGGTCCTTGGGTTACACTTACAGGGAACCCTGAGCTGATATGGTGAAGTAACGCGGCGCGTGTCCCTGTAAGCTATCGACCTCCACTCAGCTTCGCGTGTCCCATCACATACATGTTGGCCGCCGCTCGGCTGTATCCTGTACACCCGCCCTCTGGTCCTGGCGTTTCCTGTTCCCCGCAGCCTGCTCCGACCGTTCACCGCCCGGACCCCGTGGCTGGAGAAGTGGGGGGCGGGGGCAGTGGGGGGGGGGAGGGTGGGGGGGGCTTTGGTCGGAAGGCAATCCATTATCAGTAACGGGTCAGGGTCGCACAATGGGGGCACTTTGTCAGATCTGCTGGGGATGCACTGCGGTAGGCAAGGGTGTGGGTGCTTGGTGGTGGCGGTGGGTGCGGTCGTGGCGGGGGGGTACGTACGTCGTCTTTGATCTCCTTTTGCGTATGCTCACCGGAGTGTGCCATGTCAGTAAACCGATCTGGCCTCTGACATTTCCCTCCCGTCGCTGTCCTCTGTGCTATATATCTCAACCTTTGAAATGTGGAAAAACGGGATGGATGAACGCTGTCTAGCACTGACTGTGCAGGATTACAGGAGGGGCGCGCGGGGGTGGTGGGGGGGGGGCAGTACTCCAAACTACAGCACAAAACATCTATTTTATTTCATGTGTTCTCTTCTAATTATTTCTGTAAAAAGTTTCATGGTGAATTGTGTTTTTTGAAGTTTGGTGTGTGTGTGTGTGTGGTGTGTGTGTGTGTGTGTGCGCTTGTGCGCGCACACCAGCAGACTGTTGTGTATGCGTGCGTGCATGCATGTGAGCATGTGTGTGTGTGTGTGTGCTTACAATAGGAGCCTTGGGACAACCCAGTTGTTTGTAGTTTTTGTAGTCCTGGGGCCCCCCCAGTGGGTGTGCTGACTTTAAAGCGCCCAGTGAACTGTGAGGACATGAGACATGAGACTAGGCCTCCCAACTGGCCTCCGGGACACCGGTTCACCCGGAGAATGTGAGCCGCGCTGGGGGAACTGGCCCGAGACCGGCCCCTCGGCTCCATTCCACCACGCGGCCCGGGCCGGCTCTATGGAGGTCCCGTCCTGCTCCGGGACTCGGTCGTCCTGCTCTGTAAAGTCTCCTGTTCTCTGGTATCTCCGGGGAAGCTGAACAGTGCTCAGATGGTTATCTGTTGACATAATGCCTTTGGTATCCATGTGGATGTATGTTCTTCTATCTTTGATATGTTGTGGTGAGAATTGTTCACTGGAATAGAAATGCAGCAGAGCTCCTTTAGGCGACACGTACAAAATTATCTGAAGTTACTTAACGTTAGAAGGATAATTTGGAGATAGCGATACAGAGATTATTTTCTTAATCATTAAGTATTTCTTGTATTTCTGGTGATCAGTGATACACATTTATTTTTAGCTATGAAGCGTTCGAAAACTATTCTAGCCTCATTCCCGAGAGGAAGATGGGAGACAACACAAGCACAGCCCCTCCAACTGTGGACCTCAGCTGGGCTTCGCTATCAGGTTATCATGTTTGCTTTAATACAGGCCTCTGCTCTCTTCCCCACATTGCTATTTTTTCGGCCTCTTCGAAGGGGAGGGAGACAGACAGAGCCTGGGGGCTATAGTGCCGATATGATGGGATACAAATCATAGAAGAAGAAGAAGAAGAAGAAGAAGAAGAAGAAGAAGAAGAAGAAGAAGAAGAAGAAGAAGAAGAAGAAGAAGAAGAAGAAGAAGAAGAAGAAGAAGAAGAAGAAGAAGAAGAAGAAGAAGAAGAAGAAGAAGAAGAAGAAGAAGAAGAAGAGTATTTGGTAGCACTTTAGAATAACTGTTACTTTAAAGCATTAATAAAGCTGTATTCATCAGTTCATCAGTTAAAGAATTGTACCCTTAATTAATACTCATTAATAAGTCATTCATAATCATTTAGAAATGATTAATTAACATATTGAGAAAATGGTTTATAAGATACTTTATCAATCAATTTTCAAACTATGTTGTACAATGTGGTAATCATGCTTCATAAACCCAGCACTACTGTGGCAGAGTATTACAGTATAAAACAAAGTCAGCTTTGCTTCCTTATGCCCTTTAATTCAAACAGAACTTGGTTGTAAATGTTCTTCAGTAACGAATATCTTAAAACAAAGTTCCCCTATTTAGCTTAAGGGCTTGTGGGGAGAAAAAGGAAGCCCCCCTACAACTGAGTCCCGCTGTCTCAGTGAGTGTTAATCAACGTTTAACCACAAGAACACAATTTTAGAAACGCCCAGCATGACAGCGACAGCCCCCTGATGAATGTCCAACAACAGGGCAGATGTACGAGACGCTATAAGTGCATCATTTACCAGTTTATAGATCATACAGTGTCCCCTAACCGGCCACAATACTTCACTCTTACAATAAACGTCTAGTGACTAGTCTATCGCAAAACAGTAATCAATGCATTCCACAGAACTAATTTAAGTGTAGAAAAACAAGCCGACCGAAAAGAGTCTGTCAATAACGTCCGTATTTCACCGCAGTTACTGAGGCCCCACCGAGGGCCGTCGAGAGGTTCCGGGTGAGCTCTGACGAACGCCAATTAAAGGGCTATTTAAATATTAAAGCAACAGAAAGTTTACAAGTCGTCCCATGAGTGCTGTTAGTGTTGTTAAGAGGGGTTTGGGGAGGGAGGAGGGGGAGGAGGGCGGGCTGGGGGAGGGTTCAGCCCGGGCTCCGGGGAGCAGTCGAGTGCCAGCCAGGGGGAGGCTGAAGATAGGGGAGAGGCTAAGGTTACAGTGTGAATTAAAGGTGACACTAAGAAGCGCTCCTCACAATGGGCCGCAGAAAACGCCGGACAAAAGGGGCCATTTGAACGCCGCACAAAAGGGGGAGTTAGCGGCGATACCCGAGACCGGGCCCTGGCGCCCGCCGACAGGGGAGCCGTGGCTAGGGCCACCGGACCACCGGTCAGCACGCTGACGCGGAGGGGATGGACGCACCCGGCCCACATAGCTTACCCGAGTTGCTATTACATCCATCCATACACAGCCACACACCACAACCATGATACATGTTGTACTGTATGTACACAGATGCACGCATGCACACACACACACACACACACACACACACACACACACACACACACACACACACACACACACACACACACACACACACACACACACACACACACACACACACACACACACACACACACACACACACACACACACACACACACACACACACACACACACACACACACACACACACACACACACACACACACACACACACACACACACACACACGTACACACACACACACACACACACACACACACACACACACACACACACACACACTCACACACACACACACACACACACACACACACACACAAACACACACACAGACACGCACGCACACGCTCACGTACACACACACAGACACGCACGCACACGCTCATGTACACACACACACACACACACACACACACACACACACACACACACACACACACACACACACACACACACACACACACACACACACACACACACACACACACACACACACACACACTCACTTTCACCAATATGAATGAATATGAATATGAATGCATGTGAATTCCGGAGGAGCTTTCCCTATCTATGTGGATCTGCTGTCACCTTGGTCTTCAGCGAGCCTGCGCCCCCATGCTAATCCCTCACTCAACTGAAAGTCAGGATGACAGCTCCACTGCCCCCTCCACCACCACGGCCCCCTTCACACCACTCAAGTATCCCCACACAGAGAGGCATGTGTGGTGGGGCCGGGAGGGAGGGAGGAGGGAGGGGGAGGGGAGGGAGGGAGGGAGGGAGGAGGGGGGAGGGAGGGAGAGGGAGGGTGGGAGGGAGGGAGGGGGTGGTGGTTATGGGAATATTTTGAAATAAGATTTTTAAACATGTTATTTGAATGTTCATGTTTCTTTCTTTCACTCTTTCTCTCTATTCGTTTTTTCTCTTTCTCTCTGGCTCTCTGGCGCTTGCTCTCTCTCTCTCTCTCTCTCTCTCTCTCTCTCTCTCTCTCTCTCTCTCTCTCTCTCTCTCTCTCTCTCTCTCTCTCTTCTCTCTCTCTCTCTCTCTCTCTCTCTCTCTCTCCTCTCTCTCTCTCTCTCTCTCTCTCTCTCTCTCTCTCTCTCTCTCTCTCTCTCTCTTCTCTCTCTCTCTCTCTCTCTCTCTCTCTCTCTCTCTCTCTCTCTCTCCCTCTCTCTCTCTCTCTCTCTGCGTCTATCTGGCTCTGCCTCTCTTTCATTCTTCTCAGGACACAGACAATACTCCATTTGCTCCCAGCCAGACTGACATCCTCACGGTGTGAAGTAATTACTTTTCTGCTGACATGTCCCTGGGTGTGGAGTGCTCAAGCGCCAGGTTCGTCCCTAAATTGGCACTTTGAGGGTCAGAACTACGCCGGCACCCATTTAGACGGGGTTCCGAGTTCTGCTTGAATTCTCTGATGCCCAGTGTCAGAGTTTCAGAGGAAGATCCGTACACTTTGATCAGGAGGAGCAGGGGAGAACGCGACAGACAATTATTGGCCGTATGTTAAACTTTTAGACAGCTGTGCTGTTCTTGTCTGCTTACGGTTTCATTAAATACATTTGTATTTCGGAAAGCATTAGCAGTTATACGGGTCACAAGCATGTTATTTGCTGTATGTTTCTCATTTCTAATATGTATTTCAGTAGTTACTTGAAGTTAAAGTGGCCAAGGGAGGCTTTGGTTATGCTTCTGTGTACAATTTAATACACGTTCATTAACTTTTTAGATTCTAACTGAAATCGTTATTACAATCTGAAAACTTAATAATAAAAACGGAAGAATAAAATTAACAAAATATTCAGAAGATACATTTTACTGAACACAATTACAGATAGACAACGATAACTAAAAGCAATAAAAGCAATAAATCGACTACAGAAATACTCGTACTTGGTGTTCAGTGCTAAATTCACCATTGAGTCTTTGTGTGTTCATTAAGTGCATCGCATGGTGACTGCATGCAGACACAGACAGGCCGAGCCCAGCAGGAAACCGCAGCTTACGTGTCTCCGATCCTGACTGATTAGCATGGATAACTTTAACCCACACATCGGGTGAGGATTCCTGTCTAATTGAATTACTGTCTTCCTCTCCCTCCCCCAACTTATAAATATTTTGTTGAACTTCTAACCCCTAGTGTGTTGCCTCGAGCATGTGAAGAATGTATAGCACTTAACATTTGATACAAAGAAGGGAAAAGAAAGTTTGGTAACACTATAATAAGGTGCCATAATAAATAGCAAACTAGTCATTATCTAACCCTTTGTTAATATTTGTTAATTGCATTTGGCACAAGGTAATAGTTTTTTCATCATTAATTAAATATTAGTTGTTTGTATAACCCTAACCCAACCCTAATCCTAACCCTAACCCTAACCCTACAACCCTAACCCTAACACAAGGCCCTAACCCTAACACACAGCCCTAACCCTAACCCTAAC
The DNA here is from genome assembly GCA_900291075.1 of Melanogrammus aeglefinus. Classification (NCBI taxonomy): domain Eukaryota; kingdom Metazoa; phylum Chordata; class Actinopteri; order Gadiformes; family Gadidae; genus Melanogrammus; species Melanogrammus aeglefinus. The sequence continues at coordinate 279,389 of OLKM01000347.1, read as the reverse complement.
CATAACACATGACGGCCCCAACCCAAACACAAGACCCCCACCCTAACCCTAACCAGCGACACTCCGTGGTCAATGAAAAAAAATATGAACTTGTGCCAAATAGATATTTTAGAAACAATTGACAAATATTAAGGGTTAGGTAATGAGTAGTTTGAATTTATTATGGCACCTTATTATAAAGTGTTAGCGAAAGTTCTCTTGATTGTATTTTTTTCTGACCACCTTATTTATTGTTTGCAGCTTAGTTGTATCACATCTTAGGACAAAGATGAGGAAAGTCTAGACACTGCGGTGATAAAATACTCTTTCATGGATACAATGACAGAACCCTTTTAGATTTCAAAGGCAAAAGCGTGCTTTTGTTCAAGCCAGAGAGGTATAAATGTAGGCAGAAATGACACGTCTATTTGGACATACACAGGAGGTCCTCTTCCCTGATTAAACCAAACCAAACACCTGCTGTGCTTTGACTCTCGACTGTACCCCATGAAAAGTCTGATCATGTGTATTCAATAAATCCCAGCCCATGGGTGGGGGGGGGGGGGGCAGAGACAGTACATCTGTGCTGTGTAATCCAGAGGTCTTAGCCAAGGGAAGGAAGGACAAAGGTTGAGAGAGAAGGCTTGTATGTTTCAGTGTAAGTCTCTTTATATCGTTAAAGTGACATGACTTCATGTCACTTATTGTATTCGTCCGGAATGAGGTGCGAGTGCATGGCTGCCAACCCCGCCGTCCCACTCACGGCGGAGCCAAACCAAAGAGCAAGACTCTCGGGCAGCCCTGTTCCAGGACTTATACCCGTTGGGTATCATTGGTAAAACAAAAAAAAAGCTCTCAGAACTCCACTTCCCCAGTACTAACAATTTCCCACAGCTATATTCTCTCTTTTTAATGTTCATCCGCGGTCCTCTCATAAAAGGCTCCATTAAACATTCAAGTCACAAAACAACATGAACATTCTATTAAATATGCATATCTCAGGTGTCCATGTGGTATTCCGAGGAGGTAGACCCTCTCAGATTTATGACCACCAACCCTCATTGCTTTGGTGCTTCCTCGGGAGAACCTGCCACAGGCTGTGTGCCAAGTGCTTTAAAATTTAAAGAGGTGATGAAGAAGCTGTCCAGAGGAGACAAAACACAAGGGTTCCTGCACAATAAGACTTCTCTCTTCAATCCTGCCTTCACTTTGTAAGTTATTCCTTTTCAGGCTTGTACCCTCATCGGCCAGATGTTTTTAAACATACTTTCAGATATATTGAATTAGCTATTTCACTAATGGTAATTATTTTTTTAAGCTTTCAACATTTTGAAAGGGCTTCCCTTGCAGCCCTGAGAGATAGAGATAAAGAATAACCTCGTCATGGATCAACATCTTGTAGATAACCCTCTGAAGCCGAGTGACCGGCCACATGCAGCAGAACTGCACGTCATAGAGATTGCCATGGCAACCCCCCTCTATAGAACTAATAGTAAACAGCACTTACAACATGTAATTGGCAATTTTCCGGCATTTTTCTGTAAATGGTGAAAGCAGGCTTCATAGGTCAGAATAATATTACTGTTTTGCCACGGTTTGTCACTGCTGCAAACCTGCTGGGATGGCATCGGGGTCACTCCAGGAACATGGAGATCAATATCTCACTTCATGCGAGTACCAGAGTATGTGATCCTTGACGTGTATTTTGACAGGATGATGACGCTTTAATTCTCAAATCAACTAAATTCAATACATATTAGTTCTTTGAAGTACATATTCCACAACGAATAGGGTGCCAATAAAAAGTAATTACGAGAAAATGCTACGAATCACTAGTAGTGATGCTAATGATGTGTGTGTGTGTGTGTGTGTGTGTGTGTGTGTGTGTGTGTGTGTGTGTGTGTGTGTGTGTGTTGTGTGTGTGTGTGTGTGTGTGTGTGTGTGTGTGTGTGTGTGTGTGTGTGTGTGTGTGTGTGTGTGTGTGTGTGTGTGTGTGTGTGTGTGTGTGCCTGTTAACATATGTGTGCTTGCGCTCGTGCGTGCGTGTGTATGTGTGTGTGTGTGTGTGTGTGTGTGTGTGTGTGTGTGTGTGTGTGTGCGTGAACTAGTGCGCACCTGTGTTTGTGTCTGTGCGTGTGCCTGTGTGTTTGTGTCTGTGCGTGTGTGTATGTGTGCGTGTGTGTGTATGTGTTTGTGCGTGTGCATGTGTGTGTGTGTGTGTTCCGAATAAGAGATGATGTTCTGAAGCAGACACACAGAATCATTGTATGGTTCTCCCAGTGCTGACCTCTCACAGCACAAACACTGCCCCAAGGCCTCCAGCCTGCAAATCTCCCCTCTGTAAGATAGATTGAGTTCCAGGGACCCTCTCCATCTCCTGGGACTGGCCCAACCCGGGAACCAGGGGAGCTTTCATGGGAGATCACAGGTGCTTATTTACAAAATGCCAATTTTCTTCTTCCATAATTCCATGTTACTGCATTACCAGATCTTATCGAGAGGCCAGTATCTCATTCCTGAGGTTTTAGACTTTAATGAAAGATGTTTTGCCCCTGGCCATTGGGGGGCTAAGTCAACAAGCCTAGGAATCTTGTTGGCCTTTGTTAAGGAATATCAAAGGACATCGCTGAGGTCAGAGACAAGACGGGTGAAAGAAGCGCAAGGAGTAAAACACAATTGCATGCAATTGGGCCTACACTTGGAAAAAAATGTATCTGCCGCCCATTAATCCGTCTGTTGGCAAAACAAACACATATGGTAGTAGTGGGAATATCTTAAACTGCTCAAAATGCACCAAATAATGTTTATCTCCAATTCAAATCGAGAAGCTGGAAGTAAACACTGCATGGGGTGTTTACAGATAACCACTGTATTCCTTAAGAGGCCATACCATACAAGCATTCCATAGGGAGGTGAAAAGCCTCAACAATATGTTTTGTGTCCATGCAATTTCAGCCACTTAGGATCATTAAAAAGAGATCATATTGAATATCACTTCTCGAGAGGGAAAGAGAAAGCGAGAAAGAAATAAAGAAGAGATTTGTTTGTCAGTCAACTCTGACCCACTCAATCCCTACAGCCCTCTGAAGGAAGGGGGTCAGGGGGGGGGGGGGGGGAGAATAAAGGAGTCTGGGTCATCTTTCTGTAAATCTGCCGATGAAATGTTGACAAAACAGCCAATTTTGTGTAATTTTCGCTCGGGCCTTCTGTCAGCAGCCTACTCACTCAGAACCCCCTCATTTAAAAAAAAAAAACGGCCGCCGCAGCACACCGTGACCTCTGACACGTATCTGGTCCGCACCGGCTCCGTTGGCCGGGCAGAAAGACGTAACAGTTGTGCCTTTTAGGTCAGGTGGATGCCGTTTAAGAACTCAGGGCCGCATAAAGGAGGCCATTGTGCGGCGGGCGGGCTCTCTCTCCCGGGGCCCCCAGTAAAAGGATAAGAAATGTAGTTAATAGCCCAGGAGTGGCCTAATCATCGGCTGCCATTACTGGCCCAATATCAGCGGGGATGACAGACTTATCAATAACAAAGGGCCAGCTGAAGCCTCCACCGCTCTGTCATTTTGATCTCTGCTCCACTAATCAGAGCTTTCATTTGAGCTAAGCACCGGCTAGCACACCTCATTCTCTTCATGCTGTGCCAGAGATCACTCATCTTTACAAGCCTCTGCGTACCCCTCTCCCGACCCCCAGGCCACCGTTTCCACACAGATTGGCTTAATTTCTCAAGCAAACATGTGACACTTATGAGGGCTAATTATCCCGCTTGCCTGTTTTTCATGCGTGGAATTTTTCATTTTAATTTCATTAGGAGGAAAAGCCATCTTTTATTTTGATATAAAAAAAATAATGTGAATTTATTATGATTGAAGATGATAAAAATATGGGAATCCACAGCTGAAATGTGAATTGATTTGTTCCGTAGTCGTATATTTTCAATCTGTTGTTGTTTTTTTTGCCATGTATCTCCGATAACAACAGCATCACACAAAGTGTAACGACCATGTCCACGCAAATAAAAGACTAAGCAAATGATATTTTCTGAAAACTTAAAAAAGAAACATGTATCAGTAATTAATTGTCGAGCATTGGTGAATCAAACAAAAGGATACAGTATGCGCAGCGAGCCGTCAGTATTTGGACGGTGATATTACCCTTGCTCATTCTTGCACAAATGCCCCTCCTTGAAGGAGAAACCTGAGTGGGCTGGAGAGGAGCGCTCGCACCTGGACCGCCTTGTCCTTTCATTTACAGTCATGGTGTAGAGCAGCCACTGACGGACCCAAACACCTGCTATTGGGAAATATGTTCTCCATCAGTGAGCTTTAGCCTATTTCTGCACAGGAACACTGGGGGCCTATTGTCCTCCCCGGGCCCTGAGAGCCAAGGTATTTCTTTCTGGACTCCTGAAACACACACACACACACACACACACACACACACACACACACACACACACACACACACACACACACACACACACACACACACACACACACACACACACACACACACACACACACACACACACACACACACACACACAATGTGTTATTCATATTAGGCTTGTGTGCGCTATTCTTGCTTATCACCCAAATACTAAAAGTATTTTAACGGATGTCTTAAAAATTAATAAGACTATGATAAGGTAGCTTTTTAATTTTAATTCCTGTAACACGTAAACTGCTGTGCCAAAGTGCTATAGTAGCCTACTTAATGCATTCAATTATATGATAACGTATCTACAATGAAGATAAGACTCAACATTAGATAATAAAAAATAAAGGTTAAAAGTACTCTTGAGTACAATGCAAAAACTATGCTTATTTCGATTTGAAGAAAGAAGAACCATACTCTTTAATTCCAAAATTGTCAATAGATCCATCCCCACATCATTAACCCAAAAGCCCCAAAACACAATCTTTAGCATCTGCTACACAACAATATGTCCTCATTCATCATGGGGGCTCAGCTCTCTCACACTGTCTTCATAGAGAGGTGAGCTCGCCTGCTCTGCTGCTGTGTCATGTGGGATTAGGAAGGGGCAGCACATCAGAGCGCTGGGCCGTACCACCTGCAGCCTGCTGCACTGCCTGGACGCTGGACAACCCAGCTCTATTATAGGCCTATATACCCAACGACCCGGCATTCAAGAGAAGTACAATGAACCGACAGAGCCTTAACTCAGGACAGATTACAACTCGGAGAAGAAAACCCTTTGATTAAAAGTCTGTTTGAAATGAGATCAATACCATGATCGTCCCTACAAATAAACAAACCCATCCCTAATTGTTCTTCTTCATCCGTCTCGATGGTTCAATCCACCAAGTGAAGTGTTGGTTACCAAATCAACAAACCTGTCCATAATCACTATTGTTCCGCTGCATCCGTCTCAATGGTTCTATTAACCGAGTGTAGTGTTGGTTACCAAAAATAATGAACAAAGTAAAATGAATGTCTGGAAGGAGGAGTGTGTTGTTTAACTAGACGCACGTGCTATGACAAAGCGTATCTCAGTCCTTTGTTGATCACCCACCTGCACCCAGATTAGGTCAGGTGATCACCTGAGCTGCCAAGCTATCGGTAAAACACAGGTACACAGGGAACATTCTTCTCACTCCACTAATATTCCTGTCTGACGAAGAGGAAGAAGAAGGAGGAGGAGGAGGAGGAAGAGGAGGAGGAGGAGGAGGAGAAGAAGGAGAAGGAGAAGAAGAAGAAGAAGAAGGAGAAGAAGAAGAAGAAGAAGAAGAAGAAGAAGAAGAAGAAGAAGAAGAAGAAGAAGAAGAAGAAGAAGAAGAAGAAGAAGAAGAAGAAGAAGAAGAAGAATGAATATTTCATGATACAACTGAATTTGTTTGCAGGTAGAGGGCCCTCTCTCTAAACAAAACGAAATGAAAAAAAGTGTATGAGATTTTCTCATTTGAATCTGATCATAGGCCGCCCTACCTTATTTACTTCAATAAACAATGGCTGACTTTAAATTCAGTAAACAGATTTAAATCAAATTACATAAATAATCTGAGTTAATGAGCCATATTATCAGATAGATACAATCTGTTACCAACTGATTGTTTTTTTAATAATTGCCGTTTTACTGAAACCTGATCATAAAAAAAGGACACTATATTTGACATTTTTTGTAAACTTCATGCTTTGTCATCACATTTCATCATAGTCTTTGGCGCCACCGCGTGGTAAAGATATAGGATTTTTTCCATTTTTGCGTGTGAAAGAATGTTTCAAGCTGCGATTGCATCTACGATCGGTGTAACATGGGTTGATAGGCCTGTAACGTGTTTCTTAATGCCATTTCAATCTTTTGTTGTGTCTCTAGTTATTCAAGTATTTTTGAGAAATGTTAAGTTCACATACTAGGTCTTCAGTCATAACCAACAATAACACATAGAACATATGACTGGAGCAGAGAAGCAATGCACATTGCATGTCCTGCAGTCAGGCATGTGGTTTCTATGACGATAGGCTTTGATGTGATGACCACGCATGTTTGCAGCATTTATTAAAAACCAAAAGGGAAAAAAGAAAAGGAGAGCACAGAGATAGGCCTAATGCAGAAGAAGACAAGTGGCATCTGCACCAAACCATATCAAAGGAGTGCGCATTCACCATTGAGGAATGGGCCTGGAAACAGAGAGGTGTTGCATCTTTATTGTTAAGATAATATAATAATCCATTAAGATGGATGATCCGCAATTGTTACATGCGTGGGTTATTAGCCTACACGTGTTTCTTAATGGCATTTAAGTCGATTACCTCTAGTGTCCTCATATTTCAGCATCGTTGAGAGTGTAGGATTTGGGCCTTAGAGGTAGCCTTTAGTCATTGAATTCACCAAAGATCAACCCTCAGATAATTCTTTGCATGATAAATCCAAATACACAATTTCTTTGCGAATAGTTAAGGTTGTAAAGGTAGAGGAACAAAGTAATTAAAGTTGTAAAACTTTAATTTAAAACCCTTATTAATGGTAGGCCATATATTGAAGGAAGGACCGCTGGTTCTTTAAGTTCGTATTATTGATTTATTAACTTATTGTGTCAATATTTCCAAATCCAAGATGATACCCATGTCATAAATATGAAATGCTCGTAGGCCTATTAATTATTCAGCATTTCACTTGAAAGTTCTTAAGTAGGCAATAGCACAACTAAACGATAACATGAATACAGAGGCTCCCATGTGGAAAAGCATATCGTCTTGAGTCGAGATTTAACGGAAGAGAAGATGTATGCAAAGTATATAACAGGGAAATGGAAATGCAGTATCAAGGGTTAAACAAGCGGAGAGTCGCCCGTCACGTCATTCTATAACATAATGTCTCCGTGCAGAACACCGCCAAGAGCCAGGGAGGGGCTGCCGTAAAACACACGCATAAAATGAACGCTGAGACCCAAAAGAACACTTCCTGTTGATGAAAAACATTTGCAGCAGCGACTATCTGACACATCTGGACCGGAGTGGGGGGGAGGCCTGGCTGCAGTGAGACGAGACACGGGGGGAATGGACAACATTTGATCCGCAACAAGACGGTAAGTTCCGCGGGTAGTCTGGGTCTGTTCCCCATAGCGGTCGGGACGAGCGGGCGTCCGGTTGCGCCTTTTGTAAGTTTAAGGGTAAAAAAGGCTACTGGCTACCATCGCATGCTAGCTCGCGTTAGCACCCGTGCAGTGCCAAACGCTAGCGCTAGCTCCGCGGCTAGCGGGCTACGGTACTTTCAGCATTAGCCAGCTTGCGTTAGCAGTCGCCCGCTAACTGCGTTAGCACCCGTTTAACACCGGACGCTAGTGCTAGCTCCGCGGCTAACGGTCTAGGGGCCACGGTACGTCAGCGTGAGAGCGCTTGACGTATCTTATGACCAATGTGATTTGTGTTACTGTCAGCCTTCTATTTTGTATTTGTTTGAAACAACCGTGATGGCACACGGATGTTGAGTGTTTTTGTACGACTGTATACACGTCGGCTTACGAGTTCGGTTCGGCGGCCGACGTATCTGGGAATAAAAGTTGGGCCATTAGTCCGGAAGCCCGCCTGGTGCTAGGCGGAAGAGCCCGGTGCTAGGCGGACGAGCCCGGTAGCATTGAGCTAGGTGGACTAGCCCGGCAAGGCGGACTAGCCTGATAGCCTGGAGCTAGATGGACTTGCCTGGCGCTAGGTGGACTAGCCCGTTGCTAGGGGGTCTAGCCCGGTACTAGGGGGACTAGGTCCCTGCGCTTTGGGGACTCGGGGACTAGCCCAAGGTGCTTGGGAGACTATCCCGAGAGGTTGGGACTAGCCCCCGGCGCTTGGGGGACTTTCCCGGCGCACCGAGTGGAGTTGGGCCCTGCAAGCTTACTCTGGAAAGCAAAGCAACTAAGACGCAAGGCGTTATCTCGTCGCAGTGAAACCACATCTGAAGCAAACGTGTGTGTAGATCATTCAAACTGACACGAATGTGAGCTCAGCATAATGTCTCCTTTTCAACTTTAAGACCTCAGTCCTTTGCTAACCAGTCGTTGTCAAGAATGTCATTTATAAATACAACTTGATTTGGATGAAAAGGATGAGTCCATCTATTTTTCAGTTTTGGAGACTGAAGGATGCGAATTAAGGGCCATGTAGAACTAACAGGGGAACAAGAGACCAGATGTGTCTAGCTGTCACCCGTGTGGTCATTACCATAGGGCCGTATAAACATTTGACCTCCCGATTTTTATGAATAACGTGTGGGATCATGAGAGATGCCTTGTGCAACTGCTATAACCAACACCATCTACCCAGTCTTGTGTTTGCAATCACCCCTCCACACATTTCTGTGACCGTTTGAGTCATTAATTAAAAATAGACGACAGTCTTTAGTGGATCTTGTATATGTACATTAACTATTTTGAATCATAGCCTATGATACGGGTACAGACAGGAGCCATACCAATTATGCTGTCTTGCGCGAGTTGGCATAATAGCCTTGCACCTGTTGAACTGCATTTTTATAGTCATGATTCAGTACGAGCCACCAACGGGTTTTTCTTTTGCTGCTGATTGAGCAATAGGCGGCCTTTCTTTTAAGGTATCCAAAATATAGGCGGTTGGGGAGCGAACAGGCTACTTGGCGTGGTTCCAGAGAGCCTGTTAGGGAAGTTCGAATCTTCAGTTTTTCTACGCTTTTGGATGTTACGCCACCAATCTCTTCCTGGGTTCAGTTGGGAAAGTGTTGGTTTATGGCATGGCTTCACAGTCCAACACAATAACACCTTGATGGGGTTAGCTTATGGTTTGGAACACGATTGAATCGGAGGGAAGCAATGCACAATTCATTTTACTGCACCCAAGCACGTGGTTGACATGAAGATATTGGCTATTATTATATTATGACTTTGCATGAATACAACATGTATTTCAAACCAATACAGAAACGTAAGAAAGAAAAGTGTAAACTGATGAGCTTGTTTCTATATATATCTTTACTTATATATTCGATAATATTATCTGAACTAACCAATATCGTATATTGCTATGGGTGATGTTTGAAGTGTTTACCCAAACAGGACTTATGAACCTATAATGGTTCAGAACCTCATAGTACATAGTAAAAAGGTAGTTTTCTGGATCAAGTACTGGCGTTTAATCTTACACTAAAGGAAAGGACGTTATTTTGCATTACTTTTATTTATGTCATCAGGGCCTTATTTGCATTTATAGAGAAAACGTGTCTTCTTAAACAGTTCTTTAATATGAATAATCTAAAGGTAAAACCATACCCGAATGCAATGTTTGCAGTTGTTGCCGAGCAGGCGACTCCGTAATGAAACGCACTGTAACACTGTTTGAAAGAGGTTTCGATGTCAATGTGCACATTCAGGAAGCATGCGTCTATTATAAACATACCAGTTGAACATAAACACATCTATGAACATTGCCATCATCAGATAGATTTACCATGGATACGTCGGATAACAGATCTCGGGGAGCTTTTTAAATTCCAAACTGCTTATATGTTGAACCAGGCCCATAGGTACATGAAAGACCTGTCTCTGTTCTGTCTATTGGAATGTAGACCCAAACTAAAGGGTTCCCAAGTTGGGTCAAAACTGTTTCTGTTCGCCACCTAACAGAAGTGATTTGCACCAATTATTGAAAAATCTTAATTCATACGGTAAGCCCAATCTAAGGTTTACTTGAATGCGTTTTGCAGGTATGGTGGATATGATGCAAATAGTAAAACTAACGGCTCGGAAATCTAGAGACAATGATAATTGGGCCAGATCCACATCAAGTGTTTTTTCTTTGGTAGTGTAACTTTTCTTTGGCAAGGAATGGGATATCTCCTTGCTTTTTCTCTAGGTTTTCTAGGTAATACAAGTGTTCTGCCCTCCTCTGTGCCACCTGTGATTGGCCAGAAGAGATCAAATGGCAGCAACAACTTCCACAAGGCCAACATACCAGCAAGTAGATGGCCATGTCGAACATGGAACAATTCATTTTTGGTGAAGTGAATTTAAGGACGCACTGACTCAACCAACTAGTTTCAAATTACCTGGATATGTATACTGTAGGCAATGCTGATCAACAGTGATTTTTACTAATGTTATCAATAAAATCACATCTTATAACTGATAAAGTAGAAAAAAAATTCAAAAGGTTTTAGACTGGCGGTTACAATTTGCCTCTATGAATCTTACGGTCTACACTCACCCCCCACCCAGCCCAGCTACGCTAGTTTACGTCACACACAGTTGCATAGCCAGTTGGATTGGACTGAACGCTTGGTGTGTTTTGAATTCTGAGAGGCTCCCGCTCATAACTGGGAGGGGATGAATGTTACTCATTGCAACTTAATACCACACAATTTGGAATCAAAACATAGGCGCGTGAAGCTCTTACTCCACAAGTTTAACAGCACAATGCCTGTTTTTCTCAGTTCAATGACCTCACACATGGTGATCAGCTGAGGTAGTTATTGGAGTGCAAACATGTTACTGAATGTCGCCTCAGGGCAACCGCTCTGCAACATGCAGTGAAATATCTTTATCTATTCTCTTGGTCAGAGCTCTGCGTGTTCTTTAGAGAATTTTGAGTTTATTTAGCTGCTGTGCACATCCTCGATCCCAGGCGACACAAGCTCAAGGTGCTCTCTGTACCCCACTCGGTGTTGCCACTCACCAGACCTGGGATTTTGGGGAATGCCCCCTGACCTACTCAAGGGGGTTCCCCTAGGGAGAGTCACCTCCTAAACGTCCCTCTCCGACTCAGTCAGATGCGAGTGGCCGGCGCTCTCCACTGCACATATACATGTGTTTGAGCTCGCTGCAGTAAGGAAAGTATTTGCATTCTTCTCACCTGGTGCGCAGCTGCCATGTTCTGATCAGACCAGACAGCGTATCAGCGGAGACATACACAAACAAACGGGGTAGTGCTTTCTGCCCTCCTCCTTGACGTCGGTCGAGCTCTGGCTATGGACTCATCAGAACCAGCTCAGCCTAAGAGCTCTGCATATCGCGAGCGTCCAGAACTTCAGGGCAAACCTCCATGTCTCCCAGTGATACCTGCTGAGCCGAGTGGCATTTACATCCAAACATTATCATACTTGTCTCGCAGAGGTTCGGATGTGCTCAGGCGGACCTTTTGGTGTTTAAGAGAGAACCCCCACTGCAGGCTGTGGTTCTCTCTCAGCCATCAGTATCTTTCCCTATGGTAAATGCGATGGCGCGTACACACCTTCGCTGCAGGCGTTCTTGTATGCATTCCCACCCCTTTTAACTGATCCATGCTCATTTGGAGTGGATCAGACAGGAGAAACTGTCTGTGATTCCCAGAGCTAGTTGCACTCTTGCGCACAGTGCCATGGGCGATGCTAGTAAGACAGCTGGGTGGGTTGGTACGGCTATTGGTTTGGCGTCTGAGAGCTTAATCCTGCATGGCAGAGACTGCCAGCAGTGGTTATCAATACTATACAGAGTGCCCGGGCGCCTTCCACTTCCTCCCTCAATGCAGCATAGTGGGGTGCTTTCTTTAAGTGGTGTGACAGCAATCACGTTGCCCAATCTCTCTGAGGTAGGAAGCGTGCTTGGTTTCCTACAGTGCTTATTGCAGAACGTTTTGGCTTTTTCTCCATCAAATTATGTGCGGCAATCTCTTGACCCCACCCGGTCAAGACATTCTTGTATTGGGCCCGACCTGTTTAGTCTTTTTCTCGCGTGCAGAGGCGTTGAGTTGTATCTCCTGTGCCCATTGCAGCCACTGGCTATATACATGCAACGCTCAGACGTGTTCCGTTACACACAGTTGTTAGTGTGTTATAGTCACGCTGCCAATGCATCTCGCTCTCTCCAAAGCTGTCTCGCTGGATATGTGAGGGTGTTGCTTAGCCAACACCTGGCAGGGCTCAGCGACACCGCTGGGTGTTGGAGCTCGCTCTTCACGGGGTGTGGCTCTTCTCAAGGGCATTTCGGCGGACAGTTGAGCTGCGGTGTCATCCCTCCGGCCCTTCTATCTGTTTTTACATGTTTGACGAGGGGCTCACTCTGCCACTCTGTGTTGGAGACGGGGGTGCCCCCTCTTTGACTCGGATATAGGCCGGGCTGTTACAATTTGTTGATTTGGTACCTTGCTAAAATATTCAGTGCCTAGACGGCTACACCTACGATCATAAAACTAGAGATATAATATTAATAACCTATTGTTTTGCGACCTTTGCTGTGCCAGCTCGTTGATTAGTCGGAATAGTTCATATGGCAGTAAAAACTGCCAATACTGCTGGTTACACGACAAACACTAAAACCAGCACCAATCAGATGGCCATGTTTAACATTGAAACAATAAAAACAAAGGTTGAAATGTTTCAACATACCCGTTGTTTAAAATGACCTGGTGATATCTGTAGTCAATGCTGATTAATAGTTGTTTTACTAGTGCTATCATTAAAATTTGATCCTATTTTCTACCAAAATATGATGTGCAGCAGCCCGTAACTCATTGCGCACAAGAATTGTACTGTCTATACGTGCTCACCTACCCAGCTGAGATACGCTAGTTGGCGTACCAAAGGTGCGAAGCCAGTTGCATTGGACTGAGCACTTTTTTTTTTTTAACTGAAAGACTCCTGCTAATAACTGGGAGGGGCTGAATGTTACACATTGGGATTTAATACCGTACTGTTGCAATCAAACCATAGGCGCGTGAAGCGCTTACTCTGCAAGTGTAACCTCAAAATGCCTGTTTTGACCTCACACATTGTGATCTGCTGAGGTAGTTATAGGCCGGCGATTGAATGTCTCCTTGGGACAACCGCTCTGCAAAACATTTCGTTACCAACAAATGCAAAAGTAAAGCCTGCATCAAGTCGATAATCCTGGGTTTTCTGCTAGAGTAACAACTCAGTTAGCTGACACTAAATACCCGAAAGGTGAGGATTTGCATGAGGATTTGCATGTGCTCAAAGTGAAACGTATCAAGTCACAAAACCTTGAGGTTAACTTTTTATTTGTCTTTCACGGTTTTTACAAATTTTCTCAATTGGATTGTAGCAGCACTACATGGACCTTATTTTCTTATTTGAATGCCTCTACAATCCTTTGCTTAATAGGCAGTTCTGGCTGGTTTCACACTATAAGCTGTTTTACAAAATGGGACAAATGATGCTGATGTTGAAGAAAGAATCCCCCCCCTCCCCTTGCTGGCTTTCATTCCTACTGTATCAAATTTCATGTCTTTTTAGTGTTCCAAGTGGCATCTCTAAGCGGTTGGTTATTCCTTGGTGTTGCATTCATTTTACAACCTCAGCCAAGCCATGATAAGGCAATCACAGTCCTTCTAGGTCAAACTGCTGTTAAAGGTTTTTAATGGTTGTCATAATGTCCATATCCTTAAGTGGACGAGCTGGGCCAAGTAAATTAAGCCTTGGTAAAAAGTGGCGTTTTCTTTAGTTCTGTAGTATCCTGGTTGGTTTTCCCCACGAGAGGCATGCATGTGGCCCATAAAGGGTTCATATCAACCAATGAGCACACATTCTCTGGCAACCTTTCAGCCGTGCTCAATTGAGTACGGGTGGTGTTGGCAAACTTCCCTGATGCTTCCAACATGCTCTGCATCGTCGCTAAAGGCAGTTTGAAATCAAACAAGACTCCCCTATGGGTCGGTTTTGCTGCCTCTGGCATGGGCCAGGCTGAGACTGTGCAGTTAAGTTGTGTTGGTGTCTTGGTATGAAGACGTTCACATTGTCAATGTCCTGACAGTTGTTTGAATGTACAGGATATTATGCTTTCTGCCAGTGCCTGAGAGGAAAGTCACCTGATGCAGGCTTAGTATTTAAAACTTTTAGCCTTATCATTTTGTATTTGCCCAGGTTAACGTATATAGTCTCAATAGTTAAGCTGTTAAATAATTTTATTGAACAGTTTAAATATCCATCTTCATAACTTTTGTTTAATAGTGAACATCAAAAGACATTATTTGAAGGCAGACGTGTGGCACAAATTTCAAGGTGTGACTCCAGATGCAACCTAAAATCTCATTCCAGACTGCCTCCGCCTGAATCATGAGGGAAATGTTAAGCTATTCCTTCTGTTCAGGTAGACAAAATGATGACAAAATCTGGTTTGTCAGTTTCTGTACTTTGTAGTGTATATATTGATTTTGTAGAATATACAGAACATAATTCATTAAAAGAGAATCATCCAGCTTTGCTACAGGCCAATCCCTCTTTTAAATGTCTTTCTCTTTATAAAAACAATTGCTGGTGTTCATTCACGTAAAGTTCAGATAGCACATGACTCTACCATGTTGACATGATTGAACATGTCACCCATGTACAATATGTTTTAGCAGTTGGGACCAGTACTTGCTTGAAAGGCATTGAGAACAAAGAACAACTTTTTTTGTCTTTCTCTGACTTGATGAAACAAACAGTACTGAAACAATGTTTATGGAAAGCTTCAATATTAATGCTGAGAGTTTGGGTTGGGAGAGTGGCAATTCACCCTAATGTAGTTTTGCACTATTGCTGTCATTCTCAGCCGGCGTAGGAATAATTATCTGCATTACAGCCTTCTGTGTTACTCCCCTGAAACCACTGTATATTTTAATGGCAAATCACGTAGGCACCACTTTCTTATCCTCATCCTAATTCTCTTAGGATGTAAATGAGGACCCCTGAGACATCATTACCACATGAAGCATCGTATCTTAAAAATAAAAGTTGAGTTTGCCACTCATCCTTTTTCCTTTGTGCACTCTCTTGTTTCTCTAATAGGCTGCCGACACGCTGGAGAGATACATCCGAGACATGGACGAGGGCAGCAACTACATAGAGTTTGACGTGCCTGAGTTCAGCAACACTGTCCTAAGCCAGCTCAATGAACTGCGGCTGCAAGGGAAGCTGTGCGACATCATCGTTCACATCCAGGGTCAGCCGTTCCGTGCTCACAAAGCGGTTCTGGCGGCCAGCTCGCCCTACTTCCGCGACCACTCGGCCCTGAGCACCATGAGCGGCCTCTCCATCTCGGTCATCAAGAGCCCGGAGGTGTTTGAGCAGCTCCTGGGCTTCTGTTACACCGGGCACATGTCGCTGCAGCTCAAGGATGTCATCAGCTTCCTCACCGCCGCCAGCTTCCTGCAGATGCAGGCCATCATCGACAAGTGCACCCAGATCCTGGAGACCATCCACTCCAAGATCAGCCTCCCAGTCGGCAGCCCAGAGAAGGAGGGCTCCCAGAACAGCCCCAACGGAGTCAACGACAGCAACCTCTTTGTGAACCCCACCCAGATCTCCCCCCCGTACTACTCCCGGCCGAGCCAAGCGGGCCTTACGGAGGCTCGCGGCGAGCTGTCAGTGAAAGGGCCCGCCAGGATAAGGCAGCAGCAAGAGGAAGGCCAGTCGGACCGCGGCAGCAGTGATGACGTGTCGGAGCAGGACGCCCCCATAGAAGGAGAGATGGAACAAGTGGATCTGATTGGCAAGGACGGGCTAGTGACGGACGTCCACGTCAAGGTTGAGAAGACGGACAGGCCCTCTTACTCGGACAGCTCCTCCGCCGGTGACGACGGCTACCACACGGAGATGGTGGATGGGGAGCAGGTGCTGGCCGTCAGTGTGGGCTCCTATGGGCCCGTCATTCAGTCCACTGCCTACTCTTACTCAGGGCTGTCCTCTCCTTGCTTCGTGAGCCTCAGTGGCTCCAGTCCCTCCCGCTCCATACTCAGTGGCTACCGAGGTGGGCGAGCCCGGGCCAAGCGGCCGCTGGCCATCCCCGCCACCGTGCTGAGCCACGTCAAACCCGGCTCAGATGAGGTTGAGCCCGCCCTGGGGTCAGCGAGTCTGGAGAACGACGTGCGGGAGCGCAGCCTGCGGAGCCAGTGGTACCCGTACAACGAGAGACTCATCTGCATCTACTGTGGGAAGACCTTCAATCAGAAGGGCAGCCTGGATCGCCACATGCGCCTGCATATGGGAATCACCCCGTTTGTGTGCAAGTTCTGCGGCAAGAAATACACAAGGAAAGACCAGCTGGAGTACCACATACGTGGCCACACGGACAACAAGCCGTTCCATTGCCAGATCTGTGGCAAATGCTTCCCGTTTCAGGGCACCCTGAACCAGCACCTGAGGAAGAAGCACTTGGGGGCGACGGAGGGAAGCAACCATGTGGACTCTCCGGAGGGGAGTTTGGTTCAGAAGGACCCAGAGGATAGCTCGGAGAGGATTGCCTTCGAGACCACGTACACAGAGGAGGCACAGGCCAACGATGCAGAGGAGAGCTCCAAGCTCAGCCCGGAGGAGGCTCAAGCGTCCGGAGTTGATTATTAGGGCACTTTGGGATTAGGAAGCTTTAAGAAATATTTCAATTTTAAACTAAACCTTTTATTTTATTTTGTCCTCAACTTTGGTTCAAAATTGCATAAAGGGTTACTGTCCATTTTGTGAAAGTTGATTGTTGAATTCAAAGAGACAATGGGTGCTTTTTTGAAGTTTGATTATTTCAAAGGAAAGGGATTAACGATTTACTATTTTTAAGGAGGTCCCAATAATCAAGGCCCCCTTGTTTGTTTTCTTTTTTAATCTTTCCATGTTTTTTAAAAACATAATTACAGAGTTATATAGGCATGTTGCAATAATTGATAATGTGAAAGCTCTGGTAAGATGCTTGTCATATCACCTTTTTACCTGACCTGTTTTTGCACACGTGGCCATAAGGCGGCCACTTACTCACAAGGAATGATTTTTCTGACAGTGCAAAGCTTCGTGTGACATATCCGTTCAATACCTCATTTTACAACTACATACTCATGACAGTCTTTACGGAACTCCGACAGGTTCTACCTCATAGCCAAGAACCTACGAGGAACCGTAGTGTTCACATTTTAAAAATTCTGTTTTTGGTTCCGTTTTATGTTCTATTGTCTGTTTTTGGTTTGTAATTGTTAAGTTGTTTGTTTTCCATTGCCAAATCCTGGACAGAGCATTCTCCTCAACACAAAGCCTTGATACTTAAAGTGAAATATTCCTTGCTGATTGTATGGCTTATGGACTAAGTCCTTTGTTCAAATGTTTTCACGGTCAGCCAGGTTGAATCGACGCAGAAGGTGCTATGGTATGAATGCACAAGACTCATTAGCTAGGTTGTGTATTTGTATTGGACAGATGGAAGGAATTGGATGAAGAGACCAGTCCTGCATTCATTCAATACATGAATTTGTCTGGCTCTCTGTCCATGTTCCGGGTCTTGTATCATGTTTTCATATCACTACTGGAGCTCAGCCTGGTGACCAAGTTGTGGGGGCTTCGAAAGGCTACACGAGCTATCCTCATACATTACAGTCATTTGCAGTGTTCTTTATTCTGATTGAAGTTCTATACCTAACGACTTCACTATTACGTGTATTCTTGTTCTTCGGGTGGGTGGGTGGGTGGGTGGACGGTGGTAGGGGACCTATAGATTAGTCTGTTTTACAGAGACAAAAAATGTATCTTTATGATTTCAGCACAGCAGGAACAACTATGGATCTATTCATGTACATCTTTTAAAGTATACTACTTTTAATAATATGCAAACAGAAAGAAGAAAGGAATCTCAGCCATCTCGAAATGGTATACCTCCTCATTTTTATTTCTCTAATAGAAACTATGGGTTCTGTTTTTAGTTTTGTATTTTGACCATGTCTGAGATTATCGTTTAAATAGCAGGATCATTTCAGCTGTGATATTTGTTCTCTACTCTGGAGCAGGTGACTTAAAAGCCAATCTAATTGTATGCTATCGGTAGCGACGTGGTGTGGGTTAGGTCTCCAAGAGGGAGAGGGTGTTAATGCGTAGCTGGAGAGCCAAAGTCCTGGTGCACATTGTGGTACATGGGAGAGGCTTGGCTGTGCTGACCAAGTGAAAATTATGCTCATGTCAATCTCAACTCTTAAGAACAGCAGTCTGATGACAGTGGCAGGTGACCCCCGATTTGGCGTTTGGGTGAGGGCAAACTTTGAACAATCTCCCCTTCACTCGTCTGCTTGACATCCACTTTTTCGAAGGGGAGATGTTGACTTGTAAATTTAGATTTTTTTTTAGTTCAGATTCTTTACACAAGTTTGGCAACTCTTTGCCACTAGATATTCTTTTGAATGGTATTTTGCGTATGCCATTTGATACTTTTAGAAATAGGGATTTTGTCTGACTGATAATTAGAAGCTTGTGTTTCTATTGAGCTTTAAAATAGTACATTTAAAGGCAATGCATTGTAATGGCACTTAAGGGTAGAGCAATTATCCAATCACAGCACTGCCCTTTGTTCAATACTTGTATGACAAACATTTTGAAAGGGCAACTGCCATAACCATCATTTTATTGTCCTGTCCGTTGATTGAAAATCTTAAATTTGTGTCTTTACTTTGAGGTTTTAGCATTTGTTTGGGAAGGTTTAACCGTTTTAGTCACTTGTCTTTTTATTTTTTTACTTTGTCAGACCGCTAGTGCAGTTTGTATGGAATATGTGCACACAACCTTGGTTTGGCATTTTAGGACACTATTAAGGTACCCCCATGTTTTAGGGGAATTCAAGAAAAATGCGTATACTAGCTCTTCATTATATTATGATGTACGTATCTCTAGGAAAACCTGGTGTGTAGAAAGCAAACATTGTCTACTTCTTTAAGTACTTTTCCGTTGAACGTTTGCTTCCTTAAGTCCGCTTTGGTAATCTGCTACTGCAATTTGGCGGTAGTACAGCAACTCTTTTAATCTTTAAGTTCTTTAATAGAGCGTTTCTTTTTCTTATAACTTTCCCTGGAAGAAATTTGGTCGGCTTGCAGTATTGTCTAAGACCTCCACAACAAAGCTTACAAGCTGAACAAACGTGTGCCAAGAGTTGACACCAAAGATGTATCTAATGGGCAAATTTGAACAATGATGTAAAACTGCTAAATTATTGGTTTTCTTGACTGTTAGCCTGTCATTTGATGAAGACCAACTTTGTTTTCTGCCCCGGTTCTTATTAAGGAATGTATAGGACCATCCGCTTACAGCAGTTGCTTGTCTTTTAAAACGAAATAGATAAGTTATGTTTAGGTAATGTTCCTAACTAAGCCATAATAACGCTGACAATATCCTAGTTTGTGCAATAGGTATTGTAATTATTTTAAGGCCAATGTATTCAAAAATATAAACAATTAAAAAAACACAAAGTGGCATCTTAAATGTAGTGCCTTGCCACTTGCTTTTCATGATAGATACAGGCACTTAAATCTCTGTGCCTCCTCGCTAATTATGTAGATAGAATAGAGTTAAGAATCAAATGTCTTATTTTCTCTTAAAACAAAATGGGAAATTAGGAACCGTATAGTAAAGTGCTCCTACTTCGAGCCCTAGTTTATCATTCGATTGCTTTTCTCCTCGTAATGTAATGAACATTTTATTTAAAGTAATATATATTGCTTTGAATTAATCGTAAACGAGACACTCCTGTACACCATTGCCCCAAGTACAGAGACTGCCTCTGTGTTTTCTTTCCTCTCTTAGCACTGAGGACAATCTAAATCATCTTTTGACTATCCATCATTTTAATAATGAGATGAGTGAGATGTGATGCAACATCAAGCCAGGGAACCGCTTCTTTCACCATTTGGCAGATGCTTAAAATTAAAAATCCTTACTCTAGAGAAACGCCACGCTTGCCCTTATATACTGTGGCTGAATTGCACATCACCCGCCCACAAAAATTGTAAATACAAAAGAATGCAAGTAGATGTTTTGTAACTTAAGAGGATTTCTCATATTTGTGTCATTAGGCACAGCCTTGCAAAGATCCGTAAATGGACGATTCAGACCACACCGTTATTGTTAATCATTGGGACCACCCTGAAAGGAATTGTGGTCCCATCTAGTTGATTTAGCGGACCGTACCCTGATCAATGGTGCTTTATAAACTTGTCAGGTTTTTTTCTGTTATGATATCCCATATTTTAGGTGAGTGGTGACTTATTCCAAAATCAAGTTAAATTTTGCAGAACCTAAAACACAAGATCATGTTAAACTTACAGTGACTTTCTGTTGTACATTTTAAAGGTGATGGAAAGGCATATTAGTGGGCCCTAAACAATTAAAACCAGTGTTTACAGGGAAGAGTGTTGGACTACTTCTGGAATTTGCAACTTGTCCTATTTCTTCTTTAAAGACACACTTCAGGTAGTTTACAAACACTGGTACAGGCTTAGAAAAATGAATAATCTTAAGTCTTCCATAGGTTTTTGTTCTGTCAGTTTCTGTCCACTGTGTATTATTCAAAAGGAAAAAAGCAATAATATTTTTTAGTGTGTTGTGTTTGGGTCATCAAGCCTATTTGAGATCATGGCTTGCAAAGTAGTTAACAATGCGAATGTCAGGGAGCTGTCGAATTGAAGTTAGACCTGGGCAAATTTTCTTTCATGTTGATTAGGTGTAGTTTTGTTTAGTTTCTTCCCTTGAAATTTGGACGGGGTGTCTTCCTCCTCGGTAATAAATAACTGCTATTGTTGCTTTCTGTTATGCCAGGTTAAGCACCCATCCTCGTTCTATGACTAGGTCAACTGCAACACAATACATGGCACTTGTCAGAGTTGGATATCCAGCTGTTTTTAAAGAATGAAAGGGATTTTTGGGCGGGCTGCAAAGCCACTGTTGAAGAGCGACAATCTGTTTCCATGTTAAGTTGAACTGGTCTCCCACACCCTCATCCCCCTGCTGGCACTAAGACATTAGACCTAGTCGGACAGGGAGAACAGGATGTCTAGAGGCCCTTTCTATGGCCTATGTCCTTTTTTTTTTTTACGTGACACATCCTGATCTCTACCTGCGCACGTCTCTAGCTCCTATTTGGTGAAAACGGAAACACATCGACAAAAAAACCTAGAACTCAGGGTCTTTAGCGTTTAAAAAAAAAAAGTGGTCCCATTGATGGGCGTACAGCTTGTGTCCATGTAGTGTAAATGTGCACTTTTCTTCAGGTGAACAAGATCCTCAAGTCAGTGGTTCCCAAACAGTCTGCCTCAAGATCTTAGCGATCCTGTGTTTTCCAGAGCTAAAGCCCAAGGGACACTGGAGACCATAGACTTAACCTCCAACGCAGGTCTGGCCCTCTCCTGTATTCACTCTACACACAACCTCACAACCCAACTGTGAACCTCAGAACTCTACTGTTTTGTACAACTATGAAGTAAATGAAGCTAGCTAGAGCTGGTGTATCTATTAACTTGCCATTTATGAATTTATTTTATAGCATGAGATAAAAAAATATATTTATTCAAATTCTATATATTTTACTCATAATCATTCTGTGCTGCTTTATTTTGGTTCTTACGCTTGTAAATTGCTTTTTTATTATACAAAAAAAATGTCAAAAGAATGTGTTTTGTTTGTAAAATAAAGATGCTGATTTGGCTCAACTCTTGTGTGGTCTATACGTCTTTTGCATGTTCAATGTCTCACCAGAGAAACGTAGGCATGCCTTGTGATAAGGTTGAATTTGTCTGTCACACTTTATACAAATTAAGCAGGAATAAAAAGGTTAAGGCTCACAAATTGTAATGCAGAAAAGATAATCCCCATATGCATTTTGTAGAGTTCCTAACAAGAATAGACATTCTAGAATTCTGTAATGTAAATTAATGGATTGTTCAATGTTGACTTGTACCACCAGGGGGAAGTAGAGAATAGGAGGAAGATTAACTTTCTGTCCTGAATAGCCTCTTCTACTGCTTCTGCAGCCAGTTCATCGTATTTACAACTATCTTTACTGCAACAACATATGGACATTTTCAAAATTCTTGAAACTAAGTAACAAAAATGCTAACTCAATTATTATCCCCCAGAAAAGTGAAGACTTTCAAAAAATGTCTACAATACTTATTCTGCAATACAATACTTGTTTCACCATTTTGATTTCTTTAAGAAATTAAAAACACAAGTTATCGAATAAAAAGAGTGAGTGATGAGAACAGAATCCATTAATTACTTCCTAATAACTGGTTTTTTTTCCATGTGGGCTCTGCTGTTTCCTCTGTTCCAGCTGTGAGCAATGCCTTCTTCCATGGGGGGGAGTCCAACTAATTAACGAGTGCAGCTGTGTAACATTAATGCAATCTACGGGATATTGTGTTTTTCTGAAGAGTAGAACCAGAAGGAGATGGGAACCGATGAAAAGGAGCCGATGCTGTGAATGAATCGTTGGGTCACATGCTGGGGATAAGGACTACCTGCTGAAGTCTTCAGCTGTGCCTGAAAAGTCCTTATTTTGCGCACATACTAATTTACTGCATGTTTACTTCTGCTATTTTAGGTCATTGCATTTCTGATAGCCTTAAATCCCTGACAGCTACAGTTGCTTTTTGGGAGACAAAGAAGATTCCTGTAAACCCGTCAGATGATTAATCTTGCAGTGCCAGTGTTACAATAAACCGATGTGTTCTTGAATTACATTCTCAAATGTGCTGTACAGCGGAATATAAGAATTAAAAACCACCCCAAAGTTAAAGATCAGGACATAGATGGCAAGCAATATGTTTCCACCAGGGCTATTCTATATGTTTAAGTGGTATGATGCATCAGTCCAGCTCAATAGAGACCCCTACAGCAGGAAGATGCATCTGTGAATAATCCACAAAATACAATTTAGGCCTACACATATTTATATCCAATCCGTCAAATCATGACTTTGAGATATTGCAGAACAGGCCCACAGCACCAAGGTGTGCATACCGCTTGTCCTGCAGAGATCAACAAAGCAAACTATTTTCCATGATGTCCTTTTTGTTATTTAGCCAAGAACAAGTCGACGTCTAGTGAGCCTCTTTAATTCCTTTAATACTAATATTAGACTTTGACTCATGTCAACTTGTGTTGGAAAAATAAGGGCTTTGAACTGCAAAGCTCTCACCCTGCAGTTAAAATATCAGGGTTATTCCGCTGTTTTCTACATGACACTACACGATAGTTAACATTGCTTTCTAGTCTCCACCTAGAAGATTTAATGTGGAGACAGAAAACGGTACCTTTAATCCTTGTTCTGCACGCTATAGGATTACCTTTCCTCTTTGCTGAAACCGTGGCAGCGTTCATCATCCACGATTGCGTCTGTAGAGTATGTGCCTGGCGAGTATAATATGTCTACTGCAGCTTAATAAGGGAGGTAATTATCATTGGGGGTTTTTAGTGAACTCCATTGATATGCGACGGGACAACATGTCTTTCCTTTTTTACACTGATCAGAATGGAAACTATGGAAAGCCTTGCTTCAAAATGTGTTTAAAACGACGTTGAAGTTATCACAGCTTTGCACTATTTTCCCCCTATAAAGCCATGAAGGTATTCCAATGTTGTATTGAGATCAGAAGGAGCACAATTTTAAAACTGAACTTTTTCTCCATGATGGAGAAGTGTTGTGTTTCACACACCTGGGACTGACAGGCGGGATGCATTCCTCCAACCAATCAGGGAAGATATGATCTGGAATCGAAACTGTCTCATACTGAGGCCGGCGCCATCGACTGGAAACACGCATTCACACTGCGCGTTTCACTCAGAAATATCTGACAGATGGCTATGTCATCTCCAACAAATTTAATTAAATTGAATCCACAGCACCTTTAATGCTGCTTCAATACTGGAATTATTGGCAGTTTAGGCTACTAACTAGTCTAGAGAGACCAGATCTCATCAACTTGGAACCATTCAAATCTCTTTGTTGAGTGAGCAGGGAAGCATTTTGAACTTTACTACCATTACAACCACTGCTGCTCATAGGCTACTAACATGCTACAACTCCTACTACTAATCTCGGTTCAGTGGGTATTGCACGGAAGGTTTTTCTTAAGAAAGAATCTCTGTAAATATCGCTATGCTGAAACAATCCTCTCCATGCACTCATTGTTCCCGTACTGCACAGCAATCCCTACTGCCAAAAACATTGAATAGGTACAAGTCCCTATGAAATGTTTACCTGGGTGTGCCCCGGTAAGCCAGGTTGGCTGGCTTGATACAGGTTTCTCAGTAATTGCTCTATGTCTGTCAGACAAAAGAGGCATTACTCTAAACAAAATTAGATGAAAGGTTCAGGAGACTTGTTCATCACATTTTTCTTCAGCATAAAAACCAGGACTAATCTATTGTGCCCCGATTGAGAGTTTGATCCATGCTTTAAGCTGGGGCTGACTCATAGACAGTCATCCAGTGACTGACTGGGCTTAGGAACCTAATAGCAATTAGTGTGAGTTGAGCTGTTAGTTAAAATTCACATTGGGCCTTTTTTTAATGGATCTCATAGGTAGACTATATTGTGAAGGAATCTGAGAGGTTTTACAACTCTTACTTTACACTCATGCCTGTGGAGGTCTTCTCACTGCTGTTAAAATCTTCATTGTCCCTGCTGGAGACGCTTTCCACTGTGTCTGGAGGTTTATGGATGAAGGGGGTGGCTGAGCATCCACTGCCATAATGGGTTCACATTAACTTTGACAGGTAAGTTTCCATTAAGTTTCCACTTACCCTAATTGTATGTCAGAGAGTTCATGTGTAGACGAGTGTTCTGAGAATAAATCGACTCTCATTTCATGATTTTCATTATGTTTTATGTTTTATCATATCATTTTATGTTATAAATAAGAGAGAGAGAGTCATATTTCATTTAGTTCAGTCCCCTTTGGAGAAACCACAGACGTGGTGTTGTATCATTTCATTTTATGTTATAGATAAGAGAGAGAGAGTGTCATATTTAATTTAGTTCAGTCCCCTTTGGAGAAACCACAGACGTGATGGAAGAAGTTAAGTCTGAATTCATGGCGTCATACCTACCAACATTTCTACTAAATCGGTCTACATACTGACACTATAACTACAAGCAGGTCTGTACATCTTCCAGGTCTGGAGTCCGTTCAACAGAGCTGAGGTTTCGGAAGAACTCGATAATTCCATCCTCAACTGTCTCTCCAGCTGACTATCAAACAATGACGTGATGCCCGTTCTTCAAAGGAACGGCACCACATTATAATTTGACTTTGTATTTTGAAACATCTCTTAATAATTCCCATATGAATTTATTTTGCACACTGCTGGAAAGTGGTTTCAAGCTACCAGGAAACACAGGGCTGGTTGGTTGGAACTTTACGGGGCCAATCTTTTTATGGCTCCTCGGCTATTCGCTGCTCGTAACGGCTCAGAGTGTGTTTTCTGCTGACGGGTAGTGTGAAAAGGATGATTACGATAGTTAGGGAGCACTCACTATTGTGTCATCTACCGCCTCAAAGAAACAGGCAATTATAGACAAAGAGAGGGACATGCACACACATAGAGGGAAAATGCTGAGGGGCCATTTCAAAAGTATGAGCTATTATAGACTGGGAGAGAGACTGACACACACCGACAGAGAGAGAGAGAGAGAGATACTTGAGTCCCAGGCTGAAGGGTCTGCCATCCTCGCTCATCAATTACGAGGTGTCATGTCGGCTAATTTTGGCATGGTGAAAACTGGTTCAAAGATGGAGAGGTTACCCACTGGGCCAGAAGGAGGAGAGAGAGATAAGGAAGAGGATATTAAGATGATGGTTAAATGGATGGTCAGTCATCTGGAGTAGAGGGAGGCTTTTTCTATTTCTTTCATTTATGGTTCAGCCTTTAATGCTCCTACGCTATTCTGACATACTGTATATTCCAAGGTTTAAGACATTATTAATTATGTTGATGCTGAGTAAAAAGCTAATTACTAAATATATTTTTTGCTTACAACTTTGAATGATAGGACCTACCATTTTTTAGGTTATGTCAGCATAATTACAACTCAGAGTCAACATCTACAACAACATCCAAATAGTTAAACCCATTCCACCAAATTGAACTCGGGAGGGCACTTTGACTCAAAGTAAAAGCACACACTTGACGAGACATAAATCAACAATGCGGGCCCCTTCGGAAAGTGCCGTTTTGAAGTTGGAGGAAACGCGGTTCGCTCTGTGCTGAGTGAGCACTGCGTCAGCTTATGGTTTTCCATACTGGGAAAGGAAGGAGAGGGGGGTGGGTGGGGGTCTGGGGTCTGAAGAGGCCACCCTCAACGAAGCTTTCCACAGCGGTGAGACAGCAGGAAGACGACACATGGGAGGAGAATGTGGTCTATTTACGGAGCCGGAGCCGCTGTCCACCGGTCTGGCTGTGTGAAGTCTTTCCATCGGGTTGGCATCGTTTACAACTTAAATTGGCTGATGACAAGATGTTTGGTTAATTGCGGCGTACGTATTTAATTTCAGCTGTTTTGCTCTCCTGTCGTATTTTTCTAACATCACTTCAGTCGAATAAACGTTGTGTTGGATGTTGGAGGGTAAATGGTGTGGAAAGTTTTGCTTTGTCTTGTCCTCAGAGAGGTCTTTAATTCTTCTATCCATCTCAGAGGAAAAACCTCCAGGACACTCCTGGAGATAAATGGCTTCCTCTCTCCCTCCCAAAGCCTCCCTGTCCTTGTTGGCGGAAAAAAGGGATTTGTAGCATTTAACTGTGACTGTTGAAACATCCAGTTCATTTCATGTCAGTTTATTATCAGACAAATGTTAACATTGTTGCACGTGGTGGTTTTTGATTACATACCAAGGTCACTACGTTTTGTTGATGATCATTTGTGTCTTTACAGCGTACCATCTGTTCTGGTTGGATCAACAGGAACACTTTGGCAGTAGCTTGGACATACTATACCGCTACTCTACAATTAGTGACAGTGCATCACAATAGGATTAGTATATTTACATTTGATAGAGAATACCTGTCTCTATGAGTTTTATGCACCATTTTCCTCTCTGTTGTCTGATGTGACTGAGCTGTCTGGTTCTGGATCGTCTCTGTAAGCAAAGCAGAGAGCTCAGGGAGACAATTGTCACTCGGCGAGATTCAACCTTTGTTCAGATTCATAAAGCATACATACGCTTGAGTATGTACATATGACTATAAATACATAAAGCATACCGTTTGTTCAACAGAAGATTATGATCACTCAGCACGTCCTGCACTAGAGGTGCACTTTAGCTCTCTCCATTTTGGCTCCTAGCTAGTGTAGCAGTGTCTCCGTCGTCCCGCTATATAAGTTCCAGTTGCCTTCTGGAAAACTCATGGGCCCAGAGGAACAAAGGGAGTTTCTGCTGTGAGCGGAAGGGGTTGCTTCATAGCTGAGGTTTTACAAGGCAGTCAAATGTCATCTGCCGTTCTGTTCCACCGTCCCCAATCCTACTTTGTGGTCGGTACGTGATAAATCACATTCCGTCTCTGTCCCTCTGTGATCCATGTGGACCAACTCCTTAGACAGAGCAAAAAATCAAAGTGTGACTAATCAGTCCTCTGGTAATTGTCTTTATGAGGATATCCTCTGTGTAACCACAGCTTGAGCTGTTGGCCCTCTTGGCCCTCATTCCTTAACTTGTCAGCCAGCCAGTTGGTGAGTTGGTATTACCTTGACCCACGTCTGACAAACCTAAGTGTAGTAGTTGAAAAAAAAGTAGTAGTCAATTTACACAAATCTTCCTATTATAATGGATAATAGATATTGAGGCATATCCTACAGTCTGTCCATTCATTCATATATCTACTCATAAATCCATTCATTCACCCATCTATGCCTCATCCATCCATAGGTCAACCCATATATTCACTCATTCATCCATCAATCTACTTAATCTTTTCATTCATTCACCAATTCATCCGACCATCCATCTATCGATTCATCCATCTATTCAACCATGAATGTGTGGATTCATTAATCCTACCATCTATGTATTCATTAATACACCCATTCAGCCACCCATCCATCGATCCAACCATTCATCTACACATTCAAACATTCATCAATTCATCCATCAATTAATCAAAGATCATATCCACCCATTCATTCACCAATCCATATATTCATCTATTTATCCATTCATGTATCCATCCATCCACTCATTTATCCACCCATCAATTAATTTATCTATTTACCCATCTATTTATCCATATATCAACTCATCCATTCATCCACCCATTTACTCACCCCTTCATCCACCTGTCCATTCATCCATCATCTCATCCATCCATCAATCTATCTAACCGCGTTTATCCCCAACAGATAAACCCTAGACTGACCGGACTGATCCATCTGAGGATGACCATCTTGAAATAAGTAAACATGAGGCACAATCATCTCCTTGTTTGGTTTTTAAAATGTTCTGGGCAAAATGACAAGCAACACTGAGCTACTTAGAGCAAACCATTCCTTGGAAATATGTCTTGGGTAAATATGTATTTCCAGCTGCGTAACAAGAATGAGAGTGAAGCACTTCAAGTTATTAAGTCAGTAGCTTTCAAGTTATTAAGTCAGTAACTTTGTAAGTGACTCCTAAAGGTCAAAATGGGAACAGCTATAGAAATGTGACATTTAGTTATGCACCATAAGCTTTTGTGTGGTGTCTAACATACTACTTATATACTGAAAGGGAGAGTCAATGTCAGTAAGGTTATTAAGTCTTAAATGTTTGAACCTTGAACATCAGGTCAAATGTGTATCAGAAAACGTCACATTAGAGCAGAAACCAAGCTGTACATGTTTTATTGCAACTTAATAGCGATACATGATAGATTTTGTTACATTATATTACAAGTATCTTTTTATGTACAGACACACGGTGTTGGATCAATCGACATCAACAGACAACTGAATTTTTACAGTAAACACAGTCCTTGGTTCATACAGGCAAAACAGCACCTGTCCAGGCAATTGAAGTTCAAAAGGTTTAATTTGAAGAACATCTGTCAAGTGCTTTATCATTCAAAGCATATGGTGTGTGTGTGTGTGTGTTTGTGATATTTCTGTTTTCATTAATCACGCATGAACATTTAAAGTATGGAATTATGTTTTGCAAAAACTGGCATGGTTTGATACCAGGTAAGGGACAATTTAAACACGTAATAGACAAGTCTGGTCATAATATAAACACCTGTATTTAAATCCAACAAAACATTAGTATATTCCTATAAAATGCACACCTGAAGTTTTCTTCAAACAAAGTCACTGGATTGTGATTCCTGTGTCTACCGTTTCCTGGATTTCTCTTCCGTTAATCCTAGGTATTTTCAGATTCTAACAGCAAATCAAGAATGTAACTTTTTCAGATTTTTTGCCGAAAACACAGCGCAGGGGAAAGCACCATCTATTACAATCAACAGATTATCATGTGACAGTGTACCTCTAGCAAACTGTTGAGCCATGAGTATGTGTATTATATTGAGTCTAATGCAGGTAGTAAAAAATAACTAAAGAGAATGAAAGTGCAATTATTTTGGAGTGGCGGCACTGGGACGCCCGACCAGACTGGCCTCAATGAGCAGGCCATCCTGTTGCTTAATTATTGCACATTCTTTTCCATTTTTACCCTCTTTATGATCTGGCTTCGTTATATAGTTCCATCTGGTTCAAAATGTTTGATTTTTATTAGGATCTGTATGAATACAAAGAAAGGTGTCTCAGACTGCACTGGGCAGTAAGTGTTCTCTCTGCTGGCTAGTGGAAGGTGTTGGGGTTAGGTCTGATCATCATCACTACTTTCTTAAGGGAATAAGCTCCACCTCTGAACTCCGCCCAGTAGACTCCGTCTTGGTAGCGACTGCGGTAATGTCCACCCCTGTACCAGACGCCGTTCAGGTTGGAGTGAGCGCAGGAGTTGTACCACCAGCCTCCCTTCTGATAGTGGGCACAATTACCTAGGAGATAGAAATGGTTAGTATTATTGGCAAGGCAAGGCAACTTTATTTATATACAACTTTTCATACACAAGGCAGACTCAAAGTTCTTCACATATAAACATTGTCATACAATAAAAAAAGAATAGATAAGTAAAAGAAACCATATGCAAAAAATGAGTAAAATAGATCAGCATTTTAGGTACCCCTCTGGTACCCACGTCGGGACTCCAATCCGACCTAGAGGAACTTGGTCCTTTCTTTGGGACTCTAACCCAGACAGAACTCGGGTCTCAAACACTTCACCTCATAGTGAGCAGTTGTCTTCTCCAATTCATCTCTCTTTTAGTTGCACTGCTTACACTGAGACAATAGTAACGACCCAATTGCAAGTCAATTCCAAGGGCAAGTCTTAAATCCTGAGGGAGTTTATTCTAGCTATTTGTTGCATAGTAACTAAATCCTGCTTTCCCATGTTTTGCGTTTACTCTGGAGATAATTAACAGATTAGTCTCAGAAGATCATAGTGGTCTAGAAGGCTTATCTAGTGGAAGCATATCAGTTAAATAGTTTGGCCCTAAACCATAGGGATTTGTAGGTTAGCAACATGATTTTATAATCAATTCTCTGACCTACAGGAAGCCAATGCAATTATAATGACTATGACGGAGATATAGAAGTCCTATCTAGCTGGCAGAGTATAATCTTCCAGGGTTAGTAGGTTGATTCCCACTGGGGACTCCAAGTCTGCCCCTATCACATTGTAAGTTCAATTTGGGTGAGGGCTTCCAAATTGCATGTGTTATAATTATGTACATTATAATTATTAGTTGTATTGCATCTTTTGTTCAGTTCACGTAACACACATGATGACGCTGTTATACCGCAACTATCACAGTATAGCCCTGCGGCCCCCCATACCTGTGTACACATCGTGGTCCCGGTCCAACGTGGTGAACTGCTTGCCGTTGTGCCAGGTGAGGGAGTCGCCAGCATTTCCGTGGTAACGTCCCACCCGGAGCTTGTAGA
The DNA here is from genome assembly GCA_900291075.1 of Melanogrammus aeglefinus. NCBI lineage: Eukaryota > Metazoa > Chordata > Actinopteri > Gadiformes > Gadidae > Melanogrammus > Melanogrammus aeglefinus. The sequence continues at coordinate 248,185 of OLKM01000347.1, read as the reverse complement.
AGTCAGCCTCAGGCTCCACCCTGAAGCTGGCGTACTCAGCGAACACCTTCTTCCCTGACCAGTCCTCCAGTGTGACCAGCAGCTTGTAGTTGGCCTGGTTGGTTAGCCAGTAGATGTTCTCCAGACCCAGCCAGTACTCTCCATCGATGTTACCAAAGCCTTGCTGTGGAGAGGAGGACACGGCAGGGCCCGTCAGGGAACCAGGCAGACATCCCTTTCAATTACTGTGAGACATGTGTGTGTGAGTGGTTTGGGCCATCTATAGGGAATGATTTGTTCCGTTCTACACGGATGATTATAGGTTTGGGATTTTCCTCTGCTGTTGTTTATTATCAGGGCACATTAAAACAGACGGAGCGTGACTCTAGTTTATAGTGAGCGTTTTTCCACTATTATCCAGTTAAAATGTACCAGGGGGTTCATTTGAGAGCATAAGGCCAAGGATGAAGGCAGCGCTGTGTTATCGTTATACTATAAGGTGATTTGTAGTGAACTGGTTTCCTATTAGCATTACATGTACATTGATTCAAGTTCAACGTAATGATTCTGATTTATCGTAAATATGTTTACTACGTGCCAGCAGAAATGATTTGCCTGCCAACATAACATTCACTAGTTAGAAAATGCCCCGTAAAAATTGGTCTCACTGGAAGCAGACCACTAACTGTTTAAAATTATTTAAAAACCTCACAAATCAACCAACACTCTTGGCTGTTCGAAAGGGCATATTCTCAACAATGGTTCACTTCTACCAAATAGGCTGACTTTCAGAAAAAAAACATTCACCTCGTATGGTGAGCAGGTTTCAAAAGAGAATGAGTCTCCCCAATAACAGCTTCAGCACTACTTTGTTGGTTTAGATCTGTGTTTTTACGTGTTTATGATTACATTATTAAGCAGCACAATAACACAATTATACGGGCTGCTTAACTTAATGGCTCGAGAGACTGCAGTAAAGTTCACATCCATGTGTCTTCACTTAGACACCATTCAGGATCCAGTGGATGAGAGTATGCCGTGGCCTGGCCTTGACTTTACATGTATTATCTCAAGAGGAGTTAGCCTGTGTCATTTCTGAACACATTCAAAACAAACGTGTTGGCAGCTGATTGCTGTCATGAATGAGGTCAGGGCAGCCAACGTCTGGGGCCACTCTACAAGGGTCACATTCGATGCCCTCCTACCGCAACAATCGCTGATTCATTCTCCCGCAGGTCTGGTAAGTCTCAACCCAACCCTTCGCTAACTATGGAGTCTTTGACCTGGGGGGGGGGGGGGGGTGTTCACAACAGCTCACAAACCTTGTACGTTTCCCAGTTCCGGAAGAAGTTGACGGAGCCATCCACCCTCCTCTGGATCACGGTCCAGCCCCCTGGGTCATGCCTCTGGTCGCACCACACCTGCATGAGGCGGTTGGCGTTCTCTGGCTTCACCAGGTACATGCCGCTGGTGCTGTGGCCGTCCTCCAGGGCTTGCAGGCAGTCCTTCCATGGGCCTGAATCAGGGAGCGGGTGAAGGGGAGACACCATGCAAAAAACCATTGACTTAGACATCTGTTTATGCTGCATACATTAAAGGATATCCTGCCAGTTAGAGGAGGAAAGGAGGAATCACCCATTCGGTGGATGTTTGGATTTGAGCTCAGTCTAGGGAATCCCGTATTCCAGCATGGTAGACTCTTAGTATAATAGCAGCAGAGTTGATTTTGGCAGTCGGGCTCGAGGACGAAAATGGCTACTGGCTGTTTAGCCAAAAGTAACACTAGCATGCGGGCATTGGAGATCCTGATCAGTCAATGGGAAACAGTAGCAGGGCTTAGACCAACAAGTGCATTTGATGTATTATTTTTTTTTCTCTTTTTTTTTATACTACACCATTATTTTTTTCGACCATATTCCTTCTTTCCGGTCAATAAATCAGCATTTAACTAAATAATAACAAATATTACGGCAAATTAATTTAATCACATGTCAATGACGTTTTTCCACTACTCAACCCAAATGACATTATGTTTAATGTTGCACTAATTGCCGGCAGGGCAGCTGTTGGCATTGACCAACGACACCTGCAGACACACCACGTTGCAATTGTGTTGTTGAATTTGTTAAACCAGTCAAGGAACAAAGTTCATGCTGAATTCTGCAGATGCTTGGTTGAGATCACATGGCTTCTCGGTACAAGTCTTTCCATATGATTGGAACATTGCCTCCACCCCATTTAAGTTTCCAACTCTGTAGATATGGAAAAAACACTCTAATAGGACTACTGGCTCTGCATCTCCAACTGGCTGTGAAAGTATTTAACTTTTCAAGATTTCTCACTTTTACTCAACTGACTCTATCTTCAAAGTAGTCGTATCACAGTCAGGGCATATGTGATGCATTAGGGGTAATAACAGATGTGGGTGGTTTGAATAGTCAAAAATACTATCCTCCAAAAAATCACCAATACAGTTACAGTTAGGAACGTAAAGGGCAATTCATCCAACAAATTGTCATGTTAAGTAGTTGTGTGGAGTTGGTATAATCGGAGAACATATTTTTGGATTCTAACTCACTACTCAGGGTTCCAATGCGTCTTAAAAAGTTGTTTTCCAGTGATAGAAAACATATGAAAGATCCAAATTGATGTATTGTCCGAGAAAAAGCTGGAACATTTCAACGAAAATTTGGAAGTTATGTTACGAAACGTGTTTGATTTTTGTGTGGGCTCCGTTCAGTCACCAACTATAAGGTTGTTCAAGGCCATCCTCGTATGATACGTAACAGATTATCCATGCAAATGAAACATCCCTCACTGACTCACGGTGTCTCCACCACGTCGCCATCCTTTCCTTTCTATTTCTGTGTGAGGCAGCAATGATGATGCCGAGGTGAGCCTTCTGTCTAGTGTTTGGCGGCAAATTATATATCAACATGTATCAACAACGCTTGATTACCTATAACCTGTGATTTTATTTAATCGTAGACAGTCTGTCCATCTTTCAGGATGGACAGACGTCATTTAAATAGGTAATGCAGACAGGTCAGTCCCATTCGGGCCCGGTGCTCTGAGGCCATTTGATAGCAAAACTTTAGTTAGACCACAGTTGTCTAATTTATACTAATAAATTGTCATTCTTTGGAGATTCACCTGGCTTCAACTGACTGTAGAGGCAGTGAAATATGAACCTCTGTGAACACAGCGAAGTTATGGAAAATATCCTGGAACATAAAAAATACATAAAGAATTACATTCTAAATGGAGTGGGAAGCCTGTTATTGGCCTGCCATCTCTACACAGAGATGAGTGTCTTTGATTAAGCATCAAGCCCAAGTTCTGCCCAGTCGTGTTCTGTTATGCCTGATAATGTATCCTGCCTCGCTGGAACATTTGACTGATTCATCGTGCGGTGGAACTGGAAAAAATGACCTAACACAGACCATGTTTCTCTATCTGTTCCTGCTCTGCCCCCCCCCCCCCCCCCCCCCCCTTGATTCCCGCCTACTCTGCCACCCTCCCTGTTTGCTCCTCCTGCACACTCCATTCATTCCGTACAATGGATCTCTTACTCATAATGTCCAAGGATTTGTGTTACTTTAAGGGTGTAAATTGCGTGACTGTACGCAGGAAACCACTTGCATCCATGCAAATATTCCCCACAAAGGCTACTGTTCACATGCGGGTCCAGGGCAAAAGACGAGCGGTCACACCAAATGTCAATGGAAAAAGCATGAAATGGGCACGAAGTCGCACCCTGATTGGTGTGGTCCAATCCCTTTCTTTAAAAAGGAGGCTGGTGTTGCTAAAATGCACAAACTGAAAAGGCTATTCTCTACACTTGACAACAAAAGGACAAAGGACTGTTCAGAGGAGTTTTAACTCTTAATCGTCAAGTAACATTATGCTTTAAAGATCAACTTGGCTTATAGCTTATCAAGCGCTCTCATAGAAAGACATTTTTTAAACACACACCTTTGTGTTTGCGCCAAGACCATTTTTGTTCTGGGAGTGTATGGGGTATATTATATACATTTACAAAGAATAGCACAATTTCCCACCGTAATGTAATATAAGTGCTCACATTCTGCTACTGGATCAACCTCTGATTCAAACCTTTGATTGTGGCCTATTCAGTAAGAATTAACCCATAAGTGACTGGACTCCATTTTCCCACATAACAACAGATTATATTTGTCAGGAAAGAAAACCTTATTTATTTTCATCTGAGACACGACGGACTCACCAGAGGGTTTGTCCGTGGTGGAGGGGCTGTGTGTCCCGCCAGGCATGGTCGGCAGCACCGGCGACTTCTGGTCGCTCTGGATCTCGTTGGTGATCTGGTTGTTGAGCCGTGGTGCGACGGGGGGCTGGAAGGGCCTGTTGAGCGGTGGGGCCGCCGGTGGCGGCTGCGGCCGAGGCTGTGGCCGAGGCTGGGGCTGAGGAACCGGCTGGGGTCGGGGGACGGACCGGGGCATGGGGCGACTCTGGCAGTGCTCCTCCAGCAGGACGATGAGGGCAGACTGGTTGTTGGCTAAGGAGGCCAGGTGCTGGTACTTGTGCTCCAGGTCTTTGTACCGGCTGGTGAGCAGTTGCATCTCAGAGGTCTGATTCAGGATTTTGTTCTCCATCTGAGCCAGCTCCAGGGCATTGTCTCTCTTCCTGATGATCTCATGGAGCAGCTGCATGTACAGCTGGGTGACTCTGGAGTTCATGTTGCGGCTCTCCTTCCTTAGCAGTTTGACCTCGTTCACGATGCCGCCGTCCACCTCCACCAGCTGCTGCAGGGTCTCGATCTGCCTCTTCTGCTTCAGCAGCTCCACGTTCAGCAGCTCGAGCTCCTGCTTGTTCACCCGGTTCTCCTGCAGGCCCTCGGGATCCTTGGAGTTGACACAAATGGCCCCGGTGACCTTCTGCTGGGGCACGATGAACGTGTAGGAGCACTTGTCCTGCTGCGGGTCGGGAGGGGCCCGTTTGCTCCTACCCGCATACAGGAACTCCCTCTCCAGGCCCTCGTCGCTGCTCTCAAACTCCTGGGCCTTTTGCGGTCCACCAGCAGCGTGGCCGGTGGTCGGACCACCATCGGGGGGGCTCCCCTGAATGTTCTCTGCTCCGCTGGCAAGTCCATACACGAGAAGGAGCCCCAGCAGCACGACCGAAGGGGGCTCCATGAGAGAGATTCAAACTCACCAAAGCCTGAGGAAGATTTAAGGAGACGTTACGACATTGTAGGAACAAGGGACAGATTGTTGTCTGGAGTGATTACCAATTGACTTTTTTATTGTCTGCTACGTTGATCCGTCACAGTGTCTCCCAGTACGTAGCCGAGATATTTTGCCAGAACTGTTCTGACCTTGCGGAATCAAAACCTATTCTTACTATTGTGGTTTAGGAAACTCCTTCAGAACTTGGCTGCAGATTCGCTCTGACAGGACGTCAATTGAGTCCCTTCACAGTTGGGGTGATTTAGCCCAGAAGCAGCCCTTTTCCCCCAGGATGCCCTGGTTTGAGCCTCAGTAACCTCACAGATGTAGAAAGGCGCACTGCTCAGGGAATTTTAGCATTTTGTCCAGGCGAGCCCTACTCATTACAACTCTCCACTGCGGCTGGCTGTTAAAGCTACCGGAGAATACGGGCCGTTGAACAGTTCAGTGCTGAAACCAGACACACAATGCAATGCATGCACCAACAGATGCTGTGTCTTAAAATGATGCAGTACATCCAGCGCCTCATTGCTAAGTAACAGAATATTTGTAATGTAGACATGAGACAGCGTCATGTTTACTACCCGGCAAGTTTGGTCGTTAATAAAGACGTATTTGTGTCCTGATGCTGCCAAGCGAGTCCAGTAGTCCACCTCTCTTCAAGTGTATTCAAGAGGGGATGTTTGAAAGCTGCAAATCTTCCTTCACTCCTCCTAAGTCAAATATTTTCTTTATCTAATGATGAGCTCAGCTCCCCAGTGGCAGTTTGCAGTGAGTCTGTTCCTTCACTGTCAACGTGAGTCTGTTTAGCTTAGCCAGCGGTCTTGGCCCGGGTTCCCCCTTTGGGCAAATACCTCTGTTAGGCCATAACACAGAAAAACACTCCTATTTGTGCTCTTCCACAGGTCAGGGCATCTTTGCTCATGGAAAATGTAATGAAATTAAACGGAAAAATAAATGAAGAAGACACTAGAAAATGTGTCTGAACATGGTTCAGCTTTGGTTATCAATTGTGTTACGTCACATATAAGCAATGGCCCTGACCAAATGAGGTAAACAAGTCCATCCACACAAAGATAGCGAGACGGACAGAGAGACAGAGAAGAAGAGAGACGGACGGAAGGGATTGATAGCCAGACAGACGGACTGTCGGCAGGGTTTGATTCTGGTATTATTAGAAGTGACGGGGGCTATGTGGGGTCGGGCCGGGGGGAAGGGGCGCTGTGTCCAGAGGAGAATGTGACTTCTGTGTAAGGATAGCAAGGGGCTTTAACCCCAGGGGGTCAGCCATTGAAAAATGCTGCAGATTGGATTACAGTGGAGCCCAGCGGAACACCTCCGCACCTCCAGCAAGAGGCACCCACCCGATCAAAACGCATCGCATGAATGTTTCTATTGGCCCTGGATGGAGAGTTGAAGAAACATGCAAGGGTCATTCACCAGTCTTAAAGCCTATTCTCTCTCTCTCTCTCTCTCTCTCTCTCTCTCTCTCTCTCTCTCTCTCTCTCTCTCTCTCTCTCTCTCTCTCTCTCTTCTCTCTCTCTCTCTCTCTCTCTCTCTCTCTCTCTCTCTCTCTCTCTCTCTCTCTCTCTCTCTATATATATATATATATATATCCCACTCTCTCTGAATAAACTCCAGGAACAGATAACCTAGTGTGTGATGCCCACCTCAGGAGCGGTACGGAGCAGGCTTGTTTTCGTCTTGGTGTGTAACTCTGGGCTCTCTGCCAGTACATTGGGCTGGAGACGTGGGAGGAGAGAGGTGAGTTTCTCTCCCCAAGAACATGACCCAGTGAGCCTTTAAACTGTTGGCTCTGTGCTGCAAGATTACTGTGTGTAAACACGCTCTGATCACCGGGAAGGCTTAAGTCCATTACCGTGATCAGTAGAAGGTTACTTTATTTTGCTCCATCATCCATGTTGGAAAACCATTTCCATTTAACATTATCAGTCATCCTTTCACATTCATCCTTAAACCCTTGAGTTTACAGTTGAACACATGGGAACAAGTCATATTTGATTCAGAAGATTAATTGGGATATTTCCCAATTTTTTGCATTCAATGAATGTTTGGAACATAGTTATTCCAGTTTTCTTCCATCCTGCAAAATTCTGTTCGCCATGTTTCCGTACTTGAGTTATGTTTTATTGTTATGTTATTTTCATTGTTTGTGAAATGCTGATTGTTTTCCAGTGTGGATATCATACACCCAATGAATTTTCTATGAAAAACAAGTCTAAACTCTGTTTTGCATTAGCTGAGGAATTTCTTTGTCTTTCAATACAGTCATTTGGAGCGAGGTCTCTCATTGTCCTAATACCACCAACAACGTCGGCACGCATGACATCACCACTCGCTGACTGATGCGCACGTGCAGAACTTTGAACAGCGCTTGAGTTAGAGCTACACTGTCAAGCGGAGCCAGCCCTGTTTTCCACCTCATTATTTCTCTATAGCGTCTTTAGTGCAGCTCACAATCATTTACTTTTATATTACACCACAATAAAAGCCCCACTGCTGGCTGATAGGGCATTGTTGCAGACAGGATTTAGTATGTCTAAAACATGCTGTGTGACTCAGCCTTCCTGCGGAGGTGGTTAATCTTGAATCCCTCGGGCTTCATGCCTGGGTTACTGTTTATAAGTGTGGGGTGTGTGTGTGTGCATGCACGCACAAGTGTGTGTGTATGTATGTGCGCTGTAAGTGTGTTTTCCCTCGGATTCCCTGTTAATGTGCGCCCTTCAAATAACAGCACTTCTCGTGCTCAGACTCCCAGGGACCTGAGAGAGTCCCATCTGCCCAGGAGTCGATGCTCTGTCATTAAGCCAGCCACATTCAGCCACAGGGAACAGCAGCCAACCCTCCCTCCACCTCCCCCTGTCCGCTTAGTCTAGTCTTAAATCCCCCCCCCCCCCACACTCCCGGTCATTACTGTGTTGACATCGGTGTGTTTTAATGAGCAGCCAGGGGCTGGACCGCAACAAGAGGTGGTTGAGTCACTCTGTGCTCATGAGCTGTAAAGCACTGGACACCACCAGGGCTATTGATGGCATTCACACGTTCACATTGTGTTGCAGGGGGGGGGGGGTAAACAATGCCACACAGAGGGGCACGCTCGGCTGGACAACGTGAATGATTTGTAATTTAGCGGTGCGTTGAGGACTGTCTCCCTGCCCGCTGTGTCGATTTAATTTGGCCCTTCTTGGTTCTGTTATTAATGCGCACCACATGCTAATTAGATGTTGGGCAAACCCACTATGTCAGCCTGGCTGATGTCTCTCTCTCTCTCTTGCTCGCTCTCTTCCCTACACCCCTCTCACTGAGCCAGGGCCTGTCAGCATTCCTGGCATTCTCCCTTAGCTCATTAGAGCCGGCCGGCCCCCAGACACACATGGGAAGTCAACGGTCGGTGGCCGGGCAGCACGAGACGGAGCCACTGGCTGGACATAGTAGTAGCCAAGCATAGCCGGGACCTCCTTGACCTCCCCTCCACCTCCCACCCACAGTGGCAGACAAGATCTACTGACCCAATTATTTCCTACTGCAATTAGCTAGCAGGTAGCGATGTAGAGAGAGACAGATTCAGGGAGATGCAGAGAGAGTGAGAAAGAGAGTGCGAGAGGGAGGGAAAAGTAAACACCGTCGGACAGACTTTTTAAATGCATGTTCAAATGAGCGCTTGATGATCTGTTGGTGCAGGGCAGAGCTGCCTGCACGACACCAAGTTTGTGGTGGATCAGAGTCCAATTCAATCTGCTCCTGTTAATTGGAGCTATTGCGTTACCTTGGGAGTGACCTCATTCTTTCCTCAAGCGTGTAATCCTTGGGGTATAACCACTAACATGACATCCAGAGCACGGCAGATCTTAGACTCCTACTCTGTGTACTGGAGCCAGCAAGTCTATTTTGCCATTGCTCATGTGGAGGTTTTTGTCCACATTTAGGCTTCATCTTTTTTCATCCTACTAATGCACGTGCACCACACACACACACACACACACACACACACACACACACACACACACACACACACACACACACACACACACACACACACACACAAACACACGCACGCACGCACGCACACACACACACACACACACACACACACACACACACACACACACACACACACACACACACACACACACACACACACACACACACACACACACACACACACACACACACACACACACACACACACACACACACACACACACACACACACACACGTGGCTAAACATTGGTGATCTGAGAAAGGGTAAGGCAGGGAGTCGCATGGAACTGTTTTCAATACTCTCCTAAACTTCCACCTCAAAGCCCCCTTATCCAAATATTGCCTCGGCAACAGAAACAAAGGGCAGATTCAGCAGCGCTCTTCCCTGTGCTCCGGACCCCAGGGGACATCCTGGAAGCACAAGCGGCACTTCCACACAGCAAGGCTCCAGCTGTTTATCTGTGTGTCTCTTTGGGTTGGACTCTGCCTGTGAAAGAGCTTAGATGACTTCACAGGAACGCTAGGTCGTTGGCCGGTCGTGATTCAAGGTTTAGGACCTTGTGACACTAGGATAGTGTCTCCCCTTTGCTTTAGTAGGCTGCTGCCTCGACAAGTGTCTTATCAGTTAACAAATATTCATCCCGAACGGGAGCCCACTCAGCAGCCTTAATGACCAGCCTGCCTGCCTCTCTGTCTGTAACGTGTCAAAACTCTAATTAAAGTAATTTAAACGTCCCGACCTTCGGCGCTGAACTTCTCCTGGGAAGACAAATGATGATTGCTAAACCCCAAATACTAGAAAACCATTATCATCGCAATTATACATGAAGCCGCCACACTTGAAAATGTCTAGCCTCCAGCAAAACAATGTAATAAAATACAGCATTACAAGTTAATTGCACTGCAATTATTTAAGACATCTACTGAGCTATTGATTTGAAAGTTGTTCACTCCAAGAAAGTTTCAATTGTGTCAAACTATTACATTTACAAATTGACACCCCATTCATGTAATGACTAGACAGAAAGTTAGAGAAACACAATGCTCACGGGATAATAGTTGCGATCAGGCTGCTTCAGTATCCTTTCCCTCTTGGAAGAGCTGATTGAGGTTTTCCCTGGTTCAAAGTCATCCCAAATGTGAAAAACCACTGCGTTGAGGTTGCCTCTCTCTCTCTCTCTCTCTCTCTCTCTCTCTCTCTCTCTCTCTCTCTCTCTCTCTCTCTCTCTCTCTCTCTCTCTCTCTCTCTCTCTCTCTCTCTCTCTCTCTCTCTCTCTCTCTCGCTCTCTCCTTGGTGCTCTCCTTCCAGTTGTCTTTCATTCGCTGCTGTTCTCTGACTCACTACTGCTTGTCACCTGAGTGCATGCTACTAATGGTGTTTAAAAGTCTGTGATTAAAAAGACAACCTTAACAGAAGTTGGGTCTTCCTTGGAATTTCCTCCGGAAACATTGAGTACGAAGTTTAGAAAAATCCACTTTCAATCCACCAAAAAAATAAGAAAGTGTTAAAAGAACACAACACAATGGATGCGTTGAGTTTGTTGTCGTCTGTAGTTTCCTGTCAGATCGAAGGAGCCCCGGGTAGACTGTTTCCTCCCTTATGCCAGGCAGAAGTCACTTTCTGAGGACTGGATCCATCACCTCTGCCTCATGGTGTGTCTCTCTCTCTCTCTCTCTCTCTCTCTCTCTCTCTCTCTCTCTCTCTCTCTCTCTCTCTCTCTCTCTCTCTCTCTCTCTCTCTCTTCTCTCTTCTCCTCTCTCTCTCTCTCTCTCTCTCTCTCTCTCTCTCTCTCTCTCTCTCTCTCTCTCTCTCTCTCTCTCTGCTGTGTACTTCTAAATGACGTTGGATCCTCTGGCACACTGTTTCAGCAGGCGTACAATTTGCACTCAGGGCCTGCCCCCTTTCTTCCTCAAATTGAACACATTCTTATTTAAAGCAACAGATCGCCCATCCCTCCTCCTCCTTCCCCTCCTCCCCCTCCTCCTTCCCCCTGCTACAAAGAGGTCTGCAAGCATGCACATGACACAAGTCCTGCACACACACACACCCACACCCACACCCACACACACACACACACACACACACACACACACACACACACACACACACACACACACACACACAGACACACACACCCAGGCACACCCTGAAAACACACACATGCACACAAGCGTACACACCCTACTCAGGTTTCCGTGCCCCTGCCCCCTCTGGCCATTGGTATTTCACCACCACCTATTTGTGGCTCCGGACTGGAGCTCATTGTAGCGGTCAGTGGTGGGTGTCCCAGTGATCAACTCCTAATTGGCCTTGAATGAAAGTGTGAGACACCACCCCCCCCCCCCCCCCTCCCCCGCCCCCTCAGCCCATGAGCGCTGAGCTGGGGGGAGTGAAGGGGGCAGTGGCACAGAAGAAACACCAAACAGAAAAAGCCCCAGGTGCAGGAGTCTGGAGCCATGTTCTGGTCTGGGAGCGAGCAGCAGCTGACCGATGGCTGTGGACGGCAGGAGTCGGAGGTGTGGCCCCCCGCTGTGAGCCTGTGCAGGACACAGGTCGTGACTGTTGTGCGTCTGAACATTGGCTTTGTTTGTCAACGTCACCATCAACCCCAGGGTGAGGCTGAGCTCGCTGCTGGAGCACGCCAAAGATGTGTCACAGCGGACGAGGTCGCCAGAGTTTTATAAACTGAGGCGAGGTAACGTTGGCAACGGAGCCCGGGCCTGGCTCCCCTCGAGTTGTTTCTGTGTTGTTTCCTGTTTTGAATCAGAGGCAAAACAAGACTTTTGTACCTCGCTGCCAAATGATGTGGGAGAGGATTTTCCCCTGACTACAGATCCATTACAAGCTGCCTGAAGAATGCATGTCGCCAAATCAGATTGGATCATTTTATTGTCAAATGTAATCCACCAATCGAATATGCTGAATCTCTCCTACTTTTACCCAGTTTGTCGATTAACAAGGGCAGTTGATCAATTCAGCATCTATTTCAAAGACGTATGTTATTAGTCAAAATAATAATCAATGCTGGATATGACCTTGTGTTTTATCAGAATAGACTGGTCCTTTATCCCATGACGGAGACCACTACAATAAATCACAATCGCATTAAATAAATGGGCTGCAGATGGTGACGGACAGCTGTGTACAGACATAAACTTGTGAGGGAAACACAGGAAGCTAAAATGCCATAAACAGAGCACTCTATTCACTGGCTGCCATCTTGTCATCTCCATGATCACATTTGTAATTTTCTTCCAGAAAACATAATAATTAATTTTATGTGAATCATGAATGTGCCTGTGTACTTCTGTCTAGAAGCAGGCTGCTGTGAGGAAAATAACTTGGAGATTTGAGTTGCTCATGCATCAAGTCATGTGATGAGTAGAAGGCAACAGCCAATGAGCCGAAGCTGAGCCAAAACTGTCCAGGTGTTTTGACTCATAATCATAAGGCTTCAAGAAGCAATGTGTAGGTGTATGTAGGCGCGTGTGTGTGTGTGTGTGTGTGTGTGTGTGTGTGTGTGTGTGTGTGTGTGTGTGTGTGTGTGTGTGTGTGTGTGTGTGTGTGTGTGTGTGTGTGTGTGTGTGTGTGTGTGTGTGTGTGTGTGTGTGTTCGAGTTTGTGTTTGTTTGTATGGTGTATATATAGGTGTGTGTGTGTGTGTGTGTGTGTGTGTGTGTGTGTGTGTGTGTGTGTGTGTGTGTGTGTGTGTGTGTGTGTGTCTGTTTGAGTTTGTGTGTTTGAGTGCATGTTATGTGTGTGTGTGTGTGTGTTTGTGTGTGTGTGTTGGTGCGCATGTTTTCTTTGTGTGTGTGTCTGTGTGTTTGGGAGCAGGTTGTATTTGTTTGTGTGTGTGTGTGTGTGTGTGTGTGTGTGTGTGTGTGTGTGTGTGTGTGTGTGTGTGTGTGTGTGTGCGCGTGCGTGCGTGTGTGTGTGTGTGTGTGTGTGTGTGTGTGTGTGTGTGTGTGTGTGTGTGTGTGTGTGTGTGTGTGTGTGTGTGTGTGTGTGTGTGTGTGTTCATACACATGTTTTGTGTGTGTCTCTCTGTTTGCTCCAAACAGTATCAAACTTCAATCCCCTCAGGATCGGTGATATCTGCAGCAAGCAACGAATCATGGTCCACGTCTACAATATCATATCATGGAGTTATGTTCATAAAAACTGTCTGAATTTGACTTCTGAAGTGTCTGGAAATTATTAAATGAATTCAAAGAAAGTGCCTGGAGCTATTTGGAGTGTGAGGGCCATGGCTTTTTCTTGTGTTTGTGCTCAGGAAATCCCTGGTTAACGGGACATTCCGCACACATTACCCGTCAATGGAAGCAACTAATTATGATGGCCAAAAAACGCAAGATGTAAACACGCTCAGGCTTAGTTCTACAGAAACATACCCACAGTGCGGTTGAATCCACCTTTCCCTATACAGCCTGTAACGTATTGATTTGCGTAGGAAGCCTTAGTTTAGGCGCTGTGGCATGGTCATGCCCTGCAGAACCAGCCCTGCTTGGCTTTTCCATGATGGAACCGGCGACTCATTGTTGATTGTAAATGGAATGGGTTGAATGGTTCCCCTGGTGCTACAGTAAGAAGCTCCGTCTGGTTTGATGGAAACCACATTCCTGGCAGGAGGTGGAGGACGAGAAGAAGAAAAAGAAAATATCAAAGATTATTTCGCAATCATTTTTTAGCAAAAGTGTTGTCATGGACGATACTCTCAAGCCCCGTATCTAAAGACACTGACGTGGTCCTGATCAAATCGCATTCTCTCAGATGAAGACCATGTTTATTTTATTATCTTTCTTTCGTTTTTTTGTTTTGGTTTAACTTATTCTGCGTGTTGCCCCACGAATAAAATATCTCACTGCGTAGCTGCAATCAGCGCTATTCAAATCTCTTTCACGCGCTCCCTTCCATGAAGTTCCCTCACCCCTCTAGTGCTGCTGCTGCTGCTACTTCAGCAGACATTGCCTGGCTTTCCATCCCCAGCAGGTACAGTAATGCCATCCCATAAAAATTTACAGTTGAGGAAAATGTTACTCCCTCATTGACACCTCGACCAGTCAAGGGCGATCTTAAGGTTCCTACAGCAGGCCCACATGAGAGAGATCATGGAAAGTCGGGTTCTCAATGGAAATGTTTGCAGATGTATGGTCCGGGGCATTGGAGAGTGAGAAAGAGTGTGCTGCCGAGGAAGTTGTTCGCCAATTCTCCTTGCAGCCATGACTAGAAGTGACCATATGACTATGAGGTCAATACTTAATTATAGATGATGGTTAAAGGATGTGTTTGAATTCAATTGTACCTTCTGACATCTGGAAAGGGCATGTTTCAGAGTGAGGCATTGAAAAGTCATTTATATTCCCGTAGTTGTGCTGTCTTTGTGTGTCACTGTGTGGTCATTCCGAGGAAATCTGGCACATATATTTATATTTGGTTATGTGTGAACATTACCTTAAACACACAGACATTAAGGGATAATCATTAATTAATAATGATTGTCTGATATCGTCTTACTCATTGTAAAGCCACTTTTTATAGATATCTATAATGGGATATTGGTAGTATTTGATTCATGTGGTATTTTTTTCAAAAGGGTTAGTCCAATTGGATACTGGCTCCAGCCCACCTGATTTCCTGATGCCCTCTGTCTCCTCCTACAACTACCACAAGATCAACACGTCTGATTATAACTAAACTGGACTTTCCTTTGAGATAATCCCAAACACACACACACACACACACACACACACACACACACACACACACACACACACACACACACACACACACACACACACACACACACACACACACACACAACACACACACACACACACACACACACACACACACACACACACACACACACACACACACACACACACACACACACACACACACACACACACTCATGCTCACACAGAAACACACACACAAACTCTGACAGACAAACAAACACACACACATACACACACACACAGACACACACACACACACACACACACACACACACACACACACACACACACACACACACACACACACACACACACACACACACACACACACACACACACACACACACACACACACACACACCCAAACTAACACACACCCTTGCTGCCCAATCCAGGCTGTTGCAAATAGCACTTCCACGACTACTATTACTAATACGACTACTAATACAATAATAATGACTTATACGACTAACTTACTACTACTGCTACTACTTTTACTACTCTTACGTCAAGGTTTATCAAAAGGTCAAATTAACTAAAGGGTAGATAGCCTACTTCTGTAAATTTGGAAAACTTTCAGGTAGAATGTGTTTTTCTGGTAAATTGCAGTTGCATTTGATTTGATTTGTTCTAGGTATTCTTATTCAACCGTTTTCTACTTTATTACAGACAGATGCGCAACGATAATCAGCTGTGCTTTTTACATATTTGCAGCCCATTGTCTCTTTGCTGCTTTTGTTTTGCCAGGATGAATCTGCCTATGTGGCAATTCTTTGGGAGGGAGTGGGTGGGGGTCCCTTTAGGAGACCCTTCTTATGATTCCTTCAAGGGTATTATTGTGTTTTTCTCTTCTCTCTGTTAGAGGTCCCTGGTTAAGGGGAGGGTCTACTCAAGTGGTCTTGTAAAGCCATTTGAGTCCATGACGTATGATGTAGGGATAAAAATATATGTGTGTTACACATTTATAGAAAATCACACACATGTATAGATCAATCACACCCAATATAAATATTTATGTGTATCCAAAATTTTGATTCTAATTCTAAGCAAAGGAGTTGAAAAGCCACACCTGGGTGCTGATATTTTTTCCTTGGCTTCTTGCTCATCTGTCTCATTACGTCGCTCCAGTGGAAGCGAATGACCCTCGGCTTTCCTACTGACTGGCCCATCCTAATGAAGGGCTCAATGGATCTTACGAGTCCTCCTTCCTCCCACAAACACACACACACACACACACACACACACACACACACACACACACACACACACACACACACACACACACACACACACACACACACACACACACACACACACAACACACACACACATGCACACGCACACGCACACACACATGGTAACAATAGTTACTGATGTAAAAATGGCCGGGTAATGTGTATAGAGGAGTCGATTATGGGTGAACAATAAAATAATGGAAGCAAGTACAACACCACAACGCAACCGGGCCTTGGGACTTGAGTGTTGCCAAAGAAAGGAACCAATCGAAACAAAGCTAAGCTAACAGCTATCAACTGTTGCAAAGCAGACCACAGGTCCACCTCCCTAGCTAAACTAACCCAAAAATAACACTTCTAACCTAATGTTTCACCCGCACCCAAACATACACACACTGGTTTTAGAAGGAGGTATCTGAGTGTGTGACATCAAAACCCTTAGACACGCTAGGGAGACAGCGATGTGTGGTGTAGGGCTGTGTAAATAAACTTCACTTGTATAAAGAAGCTGACCCCCATCGACGTTGCGAACCATAAAGCTTCTTCTGCCTTCTAGGATCATTTCTGTTGTGATCTTTTCAAATCCCTTGGCCCCAAACTAGTTTGTTTGGACGCAGGAGAACAGATTGTCGTAATACGGTTGAGATATAATTTTAAATTTGGAGTCGGTCAGAGTGTGTACCGGAAGCCCCCCTCCGTCCCCCGTCCCCCCACACACACACACACACACACCCCTGTATAAACATGGCCATACGCAGGCAGAGTGCGTTCTGTCTAAGCAGGCATGATGGATGGTCTCCCCACCAACCTGTAGTGACCCTGTCAACCCTGGCCTACTCTGTTTCTTACATTGAGGGTGTGTTATGCTTGTGTGATTGACAGGGCTGTTATGACAATCCGTTCTGTTATTTTCTGTAATTAATGTGGCTAGGGTCTTGGGATTAGGACTTCAATGCTTTGTTCTAGCTACCGTCGCATGGAAATATACAACGATTCCGATGCGGCATTGAAGGATGAATTAACAAGTGCAAATATTTTCCGAGTGATCGGGCCGGAAAGACATGGAAAGAACTGGGCAGGTTTTGTGATTCCTGGGCGACGCTCCCCAGGCCTGTACACTTGCTTCTGTGCCTGGTGGCTGGACCTACAAGTGCTGTTCTGTTGAAAGGAAAGTCAGGGAGTTTTATTATGGTGGTGGAAAGAATTGAGCTGGTGCAAGGATTTTGTCAAAATCACCCCAGCGGTCAAATGCACACCGGTGAAAAATGTGGAACGTGTGAGAATAAACAGGAAAGGGATGTCACTCAGTGGGCTGTTTCAAACGAATAGTGGTGTGTGAACACACGCTTCTAGTGCTCCTATACCAAAATGATGTTTACCACGTAATCACTCATGATGTGAGAAAGCGCTGGACATTTTCAACAGCGTCTGAGCGATTGCGTTTAAGTACCCTGTAAATGCCCACATGTTATGTGGGGAAAGATGAAGCATTCATGACGTTTTCCCTTTAATGGGCCCTAGTGTCCTACATATTTCAACAGCTGTTGTTAAACGAATGATAGCTGAACCAGGTATGCCGAATACGGCACGCATTCCCCTGACATCATACGTTGTACCATGCAGTTTAAAGATCAAGGCCACGTTGCTCTTGTAGTTGTTTTCGCTGAACGCTAAAGGTTTACCGCATCGTTTCCAGACATGTTTAACAGGAAGGACCCTCTACATCACTTGGAAAGAATCCAAAGTTTCAAATCTGCACTTTAGGTGCGGCGATGGCTGGTCTGTTCTCTACTTCCTCTTCCTCAGAGGTGCCATGCGTTTTGATCTGAGGAGGAGGTGGAGGAGCAACGGAAATGAAGAAACAGACGAGGGTCTGTGTCACATAATGTACAGACTCACTTTGTTTGAAAGGATAATGAGGTGCGATCCAGGAGGGGGTGAAAGGCAAGGGGCCGCTGGGTTATACAAACATGAGGGAAAGTCCTACACGCAGCAGAATACGTGGCCCGAGTCCCCAGGATGGAGGTGCTTGAGGGAGGCTGGCTGTCCGTGTTATACACACAGAGCTGGCTCTTCCAGGCTAAGCTGTCCGGGTAGGGCAGTTCGTGTTTCAAGGGGAACGGCATACAGCAGTGTGTGACTTTCAATTGGGATTCTGCCTGCGGCTTGTCTGACCCTTTTTTCCCCACCTGCGATTCTACTTTGTAAAAAAGGCCTCCTTCATAAGTGTGCTTCTGCTGAAAAGTGCAGGAAGCAGGCCATGCATTTTTGTGCACTGTGATATGTGTTACAAACTCATTCAGAAATGGTTGAACTTGAACTCTCTTTAAGTCAGTGACTCAGGTTGGTCATTGCTTTGGGAGGCTTCCATCTTCGAGAAGACAAGCTCCTGCATGCGTTCAGCCGATGGCCATGGCAGTTGCTTTTCCGTGTGGAAAAAGGTGTGTTGTGTTGCTGGGTATTTAGGTTCTGGTCTGCTGCCTTTGATGTCTGGCGTTGTGATGGGAGGTGATGGCATGAGCGTGATAAATCCACCGCCCTCACGCTGGCAGGGCAATAGTTCCCTCCCCTCTGTGTTTATGGACCCCCCCCCAAAACACACACACACACACACACACACACACACACACACACACACACACACACACACACACACACACACACACACACACACACACACACACACACACACACACACACACACACACACACACACTTCTGGACACTTACACTGGGTGTATTTACATGTATATGTATGCAGAACACACACACACACACACAGACACACACACACACACCACACACACACACACACACACGCACACGCACACGCACACACACAGCACACACACGCACACGCACACACACACGCACACACACACGCACACACACACACACACACACACACACACACACACACACACACACACACACACACACACACACACACACACACACACACACACACACACACACACACACACACACTGAGGATCTTTGTTTTGTACTGAAATGCTTAATTAAACATAGGTGGAGAACAGAGGGTCTGGTTTTTAAGCTCTACCCATTCAGGACATCTAGGAGAGACCAGAGAGAGGAGCAGCACTCAGGGCTCAGACAGAACCCAATACTGGCATGCTACTGATAAGAAAGAATTTGTATTATTAGGTGTATTTCTAGTTATCAATAGGACTCTACAAAAAGAAAAGGAGAATACAAATCATTACGGACGTATGAGTATTAGTATTATTGTCAGAGAAATCTCTAACAAAGTCCTAATCAGTTGTATTTGTGTATGTGTGTTATTTTTCTACCTATCCAAAAATGTCTTAATTAATGAGAAAGTCTCAAAGCGTAGCCACTGATCTGACACTCCAGGGAGCACTCTCTCCAGTTTATGGGACCAAAGTCAGTCAAGTGTGGCCTATTCCTTACTGGGGTTTGAGCTAGCATCTCCTGCTATTAGCATTGGCATATTATCAATATGGCTTCGATTGTGACTGTTCAATATCCTTCTATCTATGGAACAAACAATAACACAGGGACCATACACCCCCTCATCATTCTGAACAGTGAAAGGGTTAAGTAGCACCGTTGGTGTATCAAATACGCAGTTTTAGTACTTGGAATACATCGTATACATTGTTTGTCCAAATCGAACAGTGTTAAGCTAACTAAATGAGTAATTAATTAATGATTGACAACCAGATTGATTATCTTTTGTTCCAGCGCAAACACAGAACGAAGCAAAGAATAACATCTTACGCACACGGTATTAACAAATGACCTCACTTCTGCAAAGCACTTCCAGATTGGTGCAAACACAACATTTCCAACCCTAGAATTCACAAGTGAGATTTTTCTTAGTTTTGTATGCTGGATGTGCGCGCAGACTAGGCCCTTGTGTTCTTTCAACGGTGACAGGTTAGCACATTTATGCGGCACAAAAAACGTGTGTTGGCAGCGGGGCGGTGTGGGCGCTGCCCTGGTCCAACAGGCCCTTTGCTTCACTGACCTTTACAGGCCATTATTGGGACGGCGCCAATGGAAAGGTTAGGGCTACTGTGGTCACACGATGGGACACGGACCACACACCGTTCTCTTTACCGCCCGACGCCTTTCTTCCACACTGCTGACCACTGTTATTCTTGGATCAGATCACTCACATCAACATCCCATAAGCTCTCGCCAGAGGACCTCGAAGACACTCGCTGGGCACCCAGCCGTAGAGATCCAGACTAACAACGGGTTCTCTTCATTGTTCTGCATCATCCCCCTATCCCTCACATCTTTCACACAGCTTACTCATCTCTGTCTGTCAAGATCCCCCCCCCCAGACACACACACACACACACACACACACACACACACACACACACACACACACACACACACGCGCGCGCACGCGCACACGCACACGCACACAAACACACGCACACGCACACGCACACGCACACAAACGCACGCGCACGTGCACACACACGCACACACACACACACACCACCACACACACACACACACACACACACACACACACACACACACACACACACACACACACACACACACACACACACACACACACACCTCCGCACTGGAGGGATCCGCGGTTGCGGTTGTAAGATTTTCTCCCACTGGGTGGAGGATGTATATTTGATTTTCCACTCGCCCCCTTTGGAGCGTTTTGGGAGACAACAGCCAACAAATCATCCTTGAATGGTTTCCTCTGTGAAAACAGTAGTCAATCAGTGGCCGGAAAAGGCTTTCTGAATGTGTAAAGCAGAAGGGAATCACTCCTGCAACACGGGAATCACTGCTGCCTTGAAGAGCAGACCTGCTCCGCTGGAACCTTAGTGGCCTGATTGCTTCTCCATATGTTCACAGGAAGTCCTTCACAGAGGAGGCTCACCATACAAGAAGGCCTGACCTAACTCACCTTCATGCACACACACACACACACACACGCACGCACGCACGCACGCACGCACGCACGCACGCACGCACGCACGCACGCACGCACGCACGCACGCACGCACGCACGCACGCACGCACGCACGCACGCACGCACGCACGCACGCACACACACACACACACACACACACACACACTCACACACAGACGTCATCTCATACTACTTTGTACTTTGCTGGCTGAGGGGGCAGTGGGATCAACTAAAAAGCCCTTGACGCTAAGGAACAGCCAGAACCGGTAACAGAGCCATTACATGGGTATGAGGCGGTCCTGCGCACTGCGTCAGTCGGCCCTGGCATGAGGTGGAAACATGGAAGGTATCACCGCAGCAGGGCCAAACAGTAGCTGTGGTGGGCTAGAAAGAGGACAGCATGTCTCTGAACCGGGGATACTCGCAGGATTGGGGAAGAGGACCCTCCGACTGCTATTGTTTCCCATGTTCTTCCATCTCTCTGTAATATTTTCCAGATAACAGCATGGTTCAATTCCTTTTTCAGGAGGATTCGCTCAATCCCACAGGAGAAAACCACAGGAGCCACACAATGGGGTTTGTTTTTTCCACTGCATGTGAGATCCCTGTGCACAGGACTTGTGTTCTTGTCTTGGCTCCGCTCGGCTGCCAATAAACTTATTTCCATTGTACTACAGCTAATGTTATGTACAAAAAAGTAATGCAGGCTTGAGGGAGGATTTTGTGTGGTAGAAGCTGATGAGGGAAAATATGGTGATCTAGTTTCCAGCTGCTGCAAGCACCAGTACTAGGATGAAAGTTGTGTCATGTTTTTCTCAAGTTTTAAGGGCAAATGTCAAAAACTCTTCTTTTTTTTTAAACAAAAGATTTACGAGTGGGAAGTTCTTTGCCATGGAATATTACGGCCCTATATATTTACAGCTCTGAGCCTAAACATGTCTCAACTGCAGCAGCGAGGCAATTACTGCACCAGATTAGAAAACTAGACGACTAATATCCGTATTCCACTTCTGCACAACCACATGTGTACACGTAGCTGCATCCAGCATAGCACGCAGCCCCCTCTGCCCATGGCTGAGGTCATTACTTGGCGGCGTGTGTGCAGATGGGTTTTGCTACGAGGCCAGACGCCTACTTTCATCTTGGACACTAGTGCTCCTTCACTGTTTGGTTTGGAAGCATTTCGTTTGGAAACATTTCCAGAGGTTGCAAACCTCTACCATTCCTTTCCTCCACCTCCTCTTTGTCTGAGCTGCAGAGGAAATGAAGGCAAATGAGCATCGGGTTTCAGATTACCACAACGGAGCATGATGTCACCTGCAAGGTACATCTGGGGGGGGGCGGGGGGCGGGCGTCGTCCATAGATCCCAGAGAAAGTTGAACATTACAGGGCCTCCCGTTCTAACGGGTAGTCTTCGTCCCTCCTAATTGATTGTTTGAGCTCCGCTTGGCTCAGAGCCTGGGAAAGTTCTCCCCACGGCACCGTTGCCACCACCGTCTCTGGTGGAAGCCTGCAGGCACATGCCTATTCATCAGTGGACCACTAATGTCAACCAGGGGTCAATGAGATTCTCCAGTTTGTGCCACTTTCCTGTTGAAATGCTACTCTGCTCCCACAGGCTTCCCAGGGCCGGAGATCTACAACTGAGTATGCAGCACCCTTTAAAAGTGAGCTTTGAGTTTGAACTTCATTTTATTTGGTTATTTTATTGTTGTATTCCTTCAGACTGATTCTTGTTGGTTGAAAAACATCACATGACTTCATCCCCCACTGAAATAACTCCTGTATAAATATGAAGTAATTTTTATACAGAAACAGTAGGCTAATCCTAATTAAATATTCTATAGGCTCTTCAACTGTTCACCCTCTACAGGGAGAACAGTTTGCAACACTTTCGAACATCAGCGATGTCTGTTGACCAAATTATGTCCGTGTTTAGGGGCTAATGTTAGCATTTTATCCATAGCCATCTCCCAGTCAGACTTCCAGTTTCCAAGGCCATTGGCCGTCCTTGACTGTCTGGATCATTGTGAGGTGGAATAGAGCTCATTATCCTGAAATGCCTGAGGGTTCAACACATGGGCACTATGGTAGAGACACACGGAATCAAAGCAAAAGCTCCCGCTGTGTTTACTTTTTTTTTAGCCCTGTAGATGTTTAGAAGATTTATTTATCTATATTGCTGTATATATAAGTACAGCACAGCTATTAAAATATAGGCCCTCAGGTAATTTGAGTGGATTTTGTTTTACAACAGCCATTATATTGACCCGAACAATGTATTATCGTTCGCGTAGACCATCACTGGTATGTTTATGTCCTATTTTATATTTATAACAGCAAGAAACCGACATTAAAAATAATTAGGCTCACAGTTACCTAACAAAACTTCCATGCACTTGGAGCCAACATTTAGTTTTGACGGTGTGAAGAACGTTTGACCGACTCTTTCCACTGTGGGCAGAAACCTTGAAAAGAGACCAGAGGTTCAGACGGACATGAGAACATTGTCTGAGTCTACTGACCCTCGGCCACACAATTTCGGCATTGATTCAGCAAACTGCAACTCCATTATCTGCATCCTGCAACAGTTGCAGTTACAGGCATTGGCTACAGAGACAGAAAACGAATGAAGTACCAGTACAACTATAATTAGAAAGATTCTAACTTTAAAAGCAGAAAGTGTTTATGTGCTAATGAAGCTGTATGATCAGGTTTCTCTAGTAAAAGCTAAAAGAATTTTGGCCGCCACGGGCTAGACCCTGCTCAAATAAAAGTTTAAATAAATAACCAGCCTGGACCCAGGTTTAAAGGAAACATGTGTTTTGTGCATGTTAATGATTAGGCTAACACTCGGTTGGGGCAGACATTTATACAACTATTAATTGAAAGTCAAATGTAAGGACATCTTTTTAATTTGTTTAATAAAATACTGAGTTAGAAATGTATTAAGTCAGGAGGTAATTACACCTAAGTAGAGTTAATGCAGCCTCATTAATAAATATCAAGCCCATCCATTATGTCAAACTAATCCACCCACCGACAAGTCTGTTATTAACCGTTTAAGAGATACCAAATGAGAAGACAAAAGCTAAACTAAAGGCATATTGTCCTCCAAGCTTTCTTGAGTCCGTTTTGCACAGATTCTCTGAGGCCTAGCAACCTAGCCCCTCACCCTCAGTCCCCCAGGCCTTTGAGGCGGCCCCCCTCCAGAGGGGGCGGGGGCCCCCTCCAGAGGGGACGGGGGCCCCTGGACCCCCAGGTTTGAAGCCCACTGCCCCCAGACAATGGAGCCAAAGAGCCAAAAGAAAAGCCATCTCCGATGAGACAGACTTTATTGCTTTCCAAGCCCTGCCTGTCCCACATGAGGTCATTTGGGAGGAATGTCCCAGGGTGTAGGGTAAAAGAGAGGGTCAGAGTGCTTGACCTGTTTGTTTTGAGTGCTCTTGAATTTTGAACTTTGTATTTTGCCTCACTAAAAGTATGGGGGCTGCCCAGTCACGTGCACTGATGGGCCGTTAAGGATTGTGGCAGTTGAACTACATCACTGCATTAATACAGCTATTCACTCACTGGAGCTATGACGTGACAACTATCAGAGTGACGACTATCACTATCGACAGTATATCACAGTCTTATTCACAGCCTATATTACAGTCCATATCACAGTCTATATCTCAGTTTATATAAAACAGCCATTCCACGATAGTGCTGCTTTCACATAATATTGGACCATTGTTGGATCGAATATCAACGATTATAGGAAAAATGTATGGTCGATTTACAAATACAAATTGTATGTGAGAAATATTCGACGATAGTTGCTGCTCGTCTTCAGTTCAGTGGTTTTACAGGCAACTTCTCATGTGTGGTGTTTGTGTTGTGAAGGCATCCAAGCTACTATTGAAGTGTCCTTGACCCACAGAGTATTATCCGTCGTAGTTTATGCGTAGCTATGACTCCAACGGTGTATATGACAGCAGAAGACTGCAGTTATACTGGGCAGTCACCATCTGTGGTGGGTTGTAATGGAATACATGACAAGGTGGGGCAGGCTAAAAGCAAGCTGAAGAAGAAGAAGAACATAGAGCCTGGCGGCCGCATGCAGGCCTTCGCATTCTGTACATGCAAACCCTTGAAGAGATATCCCTGTGTCGCTGTGTCATGACTTTGATATACGATGGATCCAAATTAGAGGCGCCTTCTGGAGCGTGGAGCTAAGGCAATAGCCATCCTGTTGGGGAAGAAGAAGAATCCCAAACTGATTGCCTCATCATCTTTGTTTTATTTTCCACAGCCCAATTTGATTCATCACAGGGAATAAATTGGTGTGTTATGTACACACAAACAAACACACACACACACACACACGCACGCACGCACGCACGCACGCACGGCACCGCACGCACGCACGCACGCACGCACGCACGCACGCACGCACGCACGCACGCACGCACGCACACACACACACACACACACACACACACACACACACACACACACACACACAAACACACGCTTCTGCCAGTAACATCAGTAATATATTGGCAGTGAGAAGCTTAAGCATAAGCTTAGAGAAACACGACAATTTGCTCCTCGGTTCACCACAAACAGGAGTAATTTAACTCTCATGCTAAGTTGTCGACTCTTTGGCCTGATCTATGATGTTAAATCTAGCAAAGGACAAGCTAAATATATGATGTGTATTGGATTTCCAGAAGCATAAATTGGTGTCATTTATAGTAAGAGTCTCAGATGGCAGAGCAAGGAGTGATCGGCCCAACATAACCCTCACGGACATATCCCTAATGGACATACAAACATAACCCTGACCAACATAACCCTAAAGGTCATAAACCTAAAGGTCATAACCCTAACAGACATAACCATGACAGACATAACCCTAACAGACATAACCCTAATGGTCATTACCCTAATGGTCATAACCCTGACAGACATAACCCTAACTGTCATAACCCTAACAGACATAACCCTAACGGTCATAACCCTAACAGACATAACCCTAATGGTCATAACCCTAACAGACATAACCCTAACAGACATAACCCTAACAGACATAACCCTAAAGGTCATAACCCTAAAGGTCATAACCCTAACAGACATAACCCTAAAGGTCATAACCCTAAAGATCATAATCCTGACAGACATAATCCCAAAGGTCATAACCCTAAAGGTCATCATCCTGACAGACATAACCCTAAAGGTCATAACCCTAAAGGTCATCATCCTGACAGACATAACCCTAAAGGTCATAACCCTAACGGTCATAACCCTAACGGTCATAACCCTAAAGGACATAACCCTAACGGTCATAACCCTAAAGGTCAGCCATTACCCTGACAGACATAGCCCTCACAGACATAACCCTCAGCGACATAACCCTGGCATACATAACCCTTATCGACATACTACATCAGGTGTCCCGTGGCGAAAAGTCTAGCGGATGGCTGTCAGCCGGTTGCCCCCCCCCCCCCCCATCTCCAAACATCTGTTCCTATCGTCTAGCAACTGGAGGAAGGCTATTCCGCTCTCGCGCGCTTTCTCGCTCTCTTGCTCTCTCTCTCTCTCTCTCTCACTCGCTCTCTCACTCTCTCTCTCGCACTCTCTCTCTCATTCACTCTCTCTCGCTCTCTCTTTGGAAGCATTCAAACCCAAAGCTCCGCCTCGCTCCCACCAGGAAAACCTATCGATGATGTCATGGATGCTCATAAACTGAACACGATAAAGCCAAGGCACACCGTATGATGCCTGCAGCAGTGATAACCTAGTTGCTGGTTCCGCCAAGACAAGCAAACCCGTCAGAGTGGAAACTGTCTTTAAGCACTGTTGCAAGAGCGTTTGGCGAGAAACATCGCGCCAACAGTGCTGTCGACAAAGTCTCAGAAGTGGTGAAACATGCCTTTATTGGTGGCCTTGAGTTTAACTATAAAAGGCCATTCTTTTATTCTGAGGTAATTTTGTGCTAGCAATTATGTCTTATTTATATGCTGAGTTCAGACTCTTTAAGTTTTTTACCAGCATGTGTTCACAGGCAGCGGGGTGGGCTTTAGCGCAGTCTTTTTTATGTATAGCCCAGTCCATAGGTTTTGAGAAGAATTTGGATGGAAACTAGTTTGAACTCTCTGGATGAGTTCCATATCTATAACCTCATCATCCACACCGACCGCTATTGGTTGATCGATTGTCTCGTCCAATCAGAAGCCTCTCTCAATCATTGCCTCTTGGTTCTATAGGGGTTGCCATCCATTGGTCACATGCCTTTTCAATACATGGTTTGCATGTTAATCCAGCTTCTAGCCAGATTTAGCCTGTTTTTTTGCTTTAAAATGTATATATTAAAGCTGATACTCCTAAAACGCGAGTTTAGGATCCAGGCAAAAGTCAGGTAATTGGGCAACAGCTGTCATCAACACCTTCTAGGGACAACCTAGGTTTAAAAGTCATTTAACAAGGGTGTAATTACAGAAGTCGTGTACCAAGACATCTGGTGCAAAGCAAGGAAGAAAAGTAAGTTAGTATCCATGTTGTCGTGGAGGGTTAAATCCTCTACTCTAAGCTTCGGCCTTTTTTTTACACGCAGATCTTAGTCTGTAATTACGTGCAATCTCAGATGCATTTTTTTTTTATTCAAGTCCGTCGAAATAGTACTCTAATGAGAAAGCATTGTTTCAACTGTGGATGAGGAAAGCTGTGCTATTAACACACAGATCATTTCTAGTATTGATATTTTATTAACACAGAAGCCGTTCAAACCGACATTTCGATGCAAATGTTAAAACAACAAACGGTTTCGCCCCCCAGTGCATGTCCGTCCCATCGCCACGCCATCTCTCTTTCTTCTTCTTTTGTTGGTCTTTAATTTCTCCTTTTTACAAAGGCCTAAGGTGCATTGTTTTCAGTTATTTAGTTACCTGCCTGTATCCAGGCGTGAGAAAGTCTCCCCCTCAACAGGGCGAGCAAGCCTGGCCAACCCCACCACCCGCGGCGGTGGGTGGGTGGGTGGGTGGGTGGGCCTAGGTATTTTCGTCCGAGAGTAATCACAGCAGTGGGATTGACAATTACCTGTGGTGGGGGGCTGTAAATCCGGAGGAGGAGGGGTGATCAGATCACAACTGTGGGGTCGGAGCAAACGAAGCCCCCTCTCTCTCTCACTAATAGCAGTGGCTGCAGAAGGTACCCTGGGGGCCGCTGCTGCTTCACACGCCCCCCCGCTCTCCTCTCTCATGTGGTGGATGGTCTAATGTACTCTACGTCGTCTGCCAGCCAATAAACACCACTTTTACTATTCCTGAAAATGTTCTCTGGAAAAGTTGTTTTGTTCCTCCTCCTCCTCCTCCTCCTCCTCCTCTCCTCCTCCTCCTCCTCCTCCTCCTCCTCCTCTCCTCCTCCTCCTCCTCCCTCTCCTCCTCCTCCTCCTCCTCCTCCTCCCTCCCCCCTCCATGTGCTGCATCCGTCCATCCCAGTCTAGGGAGAGTTGAATCCGGGTTGTCCGGGTGTCATCATCTCCTGCGTTGATTTAGTTCCGCTATATGTCGCCGGGGAATTCATGTTACAAGTGTGTCAAATATCGCCAAAGTATCGCCGTCGCAGGGCCCGATGATCTGTCTGTTCGGATTATACTTGGGAGACGGCTGATTTCCTGAGCGTAATCGGCCGATACATTATTCATTCTTTATTAGTCAACGGAAAGCTTTTCTTGCTTGGAAAATTATGAACCTTCCAAGAGGGATATCTGGCGTCGAAGCGTCTCGTGTGATGTCTGCGCTTACGAGCCTGACACCGGCTGTGGAAACTAACCCAGAACGGTAGCTTGGAGACTGTTTATGGAGCAAAACTGGAGAGAGACGTCCTGGATGTTTGATACGAGCAGATTCCATCTGCACTGCTGAGGGTAATGGGAGGAAGCAGGGCCTGGCTGGCAGGAGGGATGGATGGGACTCATGTGGCAAGCTTGGTGGCAATGAAGTCAGCGTCTGGCCCATAGGAAAACAAGAAGACACGCACACCCACACACACTCACACACATTCAATCAGAAACACAGACACACACACACACAAACACACACACAAGCATAAACACACACACACATGCAAGCAGACACACACACATAAACACACACACAAGCAAACAAAAGCAAAAACACACACACACACTCATACACACAAATGCAAGCACACATACAAGCAACACAAGTAAACACAAACATGCATACACACACACAAACCCACGCATTCATACACACACACACACACACACACACACACACACACACACACACACACACACACACACACACACACACACACACACACACACACACACACACACACATGCAAGCACAAACACATAAGTGCACTCAGACATGCACATGCACACACACAATCTTCACCCACCCACCCACACAAACCACGCCAGCTGCATGGCAGACCGGGTAGTTAACGAGCCCGAGGCGCATAACAATGACTTATATTACATATTCACAAAGAATGGATTTTCCGATGTTTAAAAAATAAATAGATATATAGCAACGATGGGGGGAGGGTTGGGGGGGGGGGGGGTTGACAGAACAAAGAAACACTCAGCAACAGTTAGCAAGCTGGCAATGACATCATGGGCCGCCATAACAGATCGTATAGCAGGGATCGTGAAAGGTAAACATTGACGCAAATCTCAGTGATATTTTTGGCACGCTTTTGCACTTACGTTTGCAGGAAACATGATCGCGGCTGCCAGACGAGAGCCGGGACCTGAAGATGTATCCTACACAAGTTGTTGTGTTTTTACTGCCCTGTCGAGATGTGTAAAGTCTGTACAGGTCTGCTGTGCTCTCGCCCAGCGGTAGATCAGGACCCCCTTGGTATGAGCCAATAAACAGTGTTTGTCCAACAGGCCCTAGAGATGGAGCATGGCCCCAAGCTTTCTCTAAGCGCCGTAACATGGTCGATTAGCAGGTAAAGGTAGAAATATCAATTACAACTGCAATGCAACATTACACACACACACACACACACACACACAGCATGCACGCATGCATACACACACATTCTAATCATGGGCATGTTCACATACTGTACATACAGGTGAAAAAGCATACATATTGAAGTTGACTCCTGGTCAAGTCTAATTTCCAACTGGGGTCTCTGAGAAATGTGTTGAAAAGTCATCCAAAGGTTACAATTTTTACAAGCTCATCTCAGAGTTATAGTACAGACCATAAGTTACAGACAGACTATGTATTACAGTGAATACAGACATCGGTCAGAGTACAGAGAGTATGTTACAGTACAGACTGTATACTACATTACAGACCGTATATTACAGTACAGATGGTATACTACATTACAGACGGTTTACTATAGTACAGACTGAGTTACAGTACAGACAGTATGTTACAGTGCAGACGGTATGTAACAGTGCTGTGTTTCACTATCAAGCTTCTTGGCCCTTTTCTTTTTTCAGTGACCTACTTCTGAGCTTTTTTTTCGCACTGCTGCCATGGCGACGAGTAAATATTACCATTTCAATCTTTTCATCTACATTCAAGTAATTTCCAGCTAGGAAAAGGCTAATGGTTGGGGTAAAACATGCCACACATGTTGATTATCCAATGTATTAGCGTGTGGTCGTATGCACGAGGGTCTGGGGGAGAGCAGCGGTGTCAAGATGTGGAAAATAATTCGGTGTGTGTCCTGAGGTCCGGGGATGTCTCCATGCTCGGGTGCAGCACTGTCCAGAACAAGCCAGCAAATCATTAATTTGGTTGTTTGAAAGCTTGTTTTCAACAGCTTTATACACACGCCTGAGTCACGCATAGTGTGACTCAGTTAGATTGATATCAGGGTCCGTACGCTGAAACCCTGGTTCCCAGAATCGAAGAGTCCACAACCTTGCACAACCTGCTGTGGAGACCATTCAGAGGGACGTGGGTTTGGTCCCCGAATTAAACGCATTGATGAACGCCCTCTTTTCTTTATTTCCCTTGAGAGTGACATTGAAAAGTAGCATCTCTCTTAAAATCTGTTTAAGAAAGGTTTCTTTAGTTCAATTGAGGCCAAATTGCACATGCTTCTTTTTCCTGTTGGTTATATCATTTTACTGACCAGATTTGGCCAACAACCCGACAATCCAAAGAGTCCCCGTCAGGGAAATGACTACATGGGGTAAACTCATGGATGTTGGGAAACACGATGTGGTAGGAGTTCACCCTGGGCCCGGTGTCATCACGTCATAGTATTACTCAATCTGTCCTCAGCAGGACGAGCAGACGCATCAGACAGCGCGGTTATGTTTGGACGGGACAGACATTACTCACACAAACTCATACTCTCTTGCCTCCAGTTTGGGCCCCTCAAATAGCATTTGTAAAGACATAACTTTTAACTCCTCGGGTGCAGAAATATACCCTCTGTGGTCATTTGACATAATTTGTTTTCCAGTAGGATTGTGTATGAACAGATGCAACTATTTTGCAGTGTTACACAATCGTGCTCCTTGGCTGGTAGAACCAAGAGCAGAACAGTTGAGGTAAGCTCTTTAGTACACCAAATGTCTCTCAGGCCGAATCCACCACTGGAACAGAGCTATTGAAGAATTTGTACAATAATTTGATTATTTTTTGTTTGTGCAAAGTCCTGATGATGGCAAGGTCCTCCATCCTCTCTCTGGGTTAATTTGCTCCAGCATGGAGCTCATTAGCGAGAGGAGAACAGTAGGTTCTCGCCTGCTCCGTTCTCCCCACTGTGTTAAGCAGTAGGGGAGAAAGGACTGGAAGCTATCTCAGCATTCATCTCCACTCAGTGTGGGGGTTTATGGAAGGCCCGACACGCAGGGAGAATGCCCTGGGTGTGAAATGCACTATGTCGTGCCATATGTATGTTTTGCCATGTACTAAGTCAAACCGTGGATTTTCAAAGAATGCATATTTTTAGTTTTGTTTTTCTCTTGCTATGGGTGGATTCACGCTGGGTTGTTTTCCTCTGAAGCAAGAAAGTAGCGTTTGTTTCCATTGAATGTTATCTTTAATAACATTGTGCAGTCGGCTGCACCATTAAGAGGGAACTGTTAAAGTCCTAATGATAGCTTCTTGGTAGCCCCTGGTCCGGGGCATTAAAACCAGATTGCTGACGGGGATAATTGAGTTCACATGTAAACAGCCAAAACAGATCAGCTTTATGGAGCCATGAGAACTTGTAATATATTCAGGCGAGGCAGCAGACTGTGTTTATTTG
Source organism: Melanogrammus aeglefinus (assembly GCA_900291075.1). Taxonomy (NCBI): domain Eukaryota; kingdom Metazoa; phylum Chordata; class Actinopteri; order Gadiformes; family Gadidae; genus Melanogrammus; species Melanogrammus aeglefinus. Next base: position 215,833 of record OLKM01000347.1, on the reverse strand, counting down.
TAGCAGATATGTAAACCATTGGGAAATAACGCATCAACATGCAAAGTGT
>OLKM01000347.1:162708-213259 GCA_900291075.1 Melanogrammus aeglefinus | reverse complement strand
GGCAAAACCTTCCTGGGGTACAGCTCAGGCAATGGTACTGTGTGCAGACCCTGGTGTACTTGCCTGTAGATGGCTGGTGTTTTAATGTGTTTAATGTGTGATACGGACTGCATGTTCCTGCTGAGCTGCACAGGGATGTGCAAGTTAATGACCCTCTACCGAAGAGTCTACCAAGTAATATGCTGTGTGTACATAAAACATGACAAGACTTATTAAGAGCTGATTTCATAATTCTGTGTTTATTGTTCAAATTAAAGGGCTGCCTTAACAGAACTATACCTGCTTATTGCCATCTTTAGATGTAGGTCAGGATAATTAGATTTAGGTCAGGATAAAGTGTACTTAAGAATAGGGGACATTGCCCATGTTTGTATCATATCACATCTAAAGAGGGACTCTTAGTTTCCGTGTAAAGCACAATCATATTGATACAATTACTTTCCTCCACATTATTAATTACTACTGCACTATTGTACTGATAAGTGCAATAGGGAATCATATATAATCATAAATGCCTGTATACATTTGAATATGCCTTATCTGTGCTTTATACAGAAAGGAAAGAATGCAATCAGCAGAAGACATCAGTCCGTGGATGGCCTATCTTCCTGATGTGTTTGAGTTCTCTGGTATCAGCACATTTAATTTTGGTTTAATGTCCCATTAAACCGAGAGAACATCACTGTAGATCAGAATGTAACCCATGAGGTTAAATCAACAGGATTTGGAACACTGGTCCCATAATAAGCAGCAGAACACGTGTGTTTATCGTTTTTTTTATTTCTGGTAAGATACAAACATTACATCCATTTCCAGAGTACTGAGTGTGTTTTCATGTGGACCAAATGAAAGGCATTCTCTCTCCCTATCACTTGAGATTCTGTTGAATGTGTTCTGTCTCCTCAGGGGGCGTACATCTGCTGTCAGACACTCATATCACACTTGAGACAGATGAGTGCAAATCAACTCTGACTCTCTGCCGTGATGCGTATCCACTCAGACATAATCCTGTCTCTTTTCTTCCTAAAGCACCATAGAGACATGATCGTTGATTGGCTGGAGCCAACATCGCTTCAATAGAAAGACACACAAAGAAATCCCCCCCCCTTTTTTTTTTTACAAGTTGACATTATATAAAAACTATGAATAAAAAATAAGATATGAAAAAATAACATTTCCACACATGTTATGTTTTGTTAATATCCAGCTCCAGCCCTCGGTTGAGATGGTATTACAGTGGTGTCAAATATTTGACAGTACAACTTAGTTCATTTCAATTTGATGGGAATTGATTGGACAAAAGAAAATCCGATATTCATTAAATAAATTAACATACTCGAGGTAAACACGTATGCTGCGCACATATTGTAAAATTTGTGCCTTTTCAAATTTATAATGAAGGTTTTATATCCTTTTTGTAACCCCAGGGTTGTGGTTAATTATGAACGTAAAAATATATTTAACATCCTGCAAATAAACATTTTACCAAATATTTGAAAGAACATAATTAGTAACAAATGTAAAAAAAAATGAATTTAATTTTATCTTGCATCTTGGAAAATGAATCCATCTGGTAGCTCATAAATCTCAATAGAGATTTTCAACCCCTTTTTGAATAAATAAATTGAACCAAATCTTGCATTGACAAATTCTCTGTCAGAATATTTGTAGCATTTAATTCTAAAAATGAACCAGGGAGCACCGAGGCATTGTGTTTGACGGAATGGTGCGGTCCTTCTGTAGTCTGCCGCCTCCCACCAGCACTCTCAGGCTGCTGTAACCCCCCTGATGGCCAACAGGGGGCAGAGTCAGTTCAGGCAGAGCTCTAGCGCTCAGTAAGGGTACCTGGACACAGAGATGTAGATGATGAACATGCTCTGGTAGGTGACCCGACCCTGCTTTGACAGGGTGGTGGCCTGCACCTTGAGCCGCACCAGCCCGGGGCTGTCCACCGCCCTCAGCGTGAAGATGATGCCCCGCCCCTCCTCATCCCTGATGCCACACCTGTCCACTGAGCCCCGCCTCCCCCTCCTGCTCCAACACCGAGAAGGAGGTGCGCTCCTGCAGCACCCCGGACTCGGAGAAGGCGGAGAGACGGACCACATTGTGGTTGGCCGGGATGCCCAACGGCAGCGTCAGCAGCTTGTACTGCAGCAGCAGAGGGGCACCGCCCGGGGCGCAGTCCAGCGAGCACGGCCTGTAGCATGTCCTGTGAGAGGGGGGGGAGCAGAACGTCACCAACACACCAACACCAGTACCATCAGCACCACCACCAGCAGCGCCACAACCACCAACAGTACCAGCATCACCACCACCAACACACCACCACCACCAGCACCACCCCTATCATCAGTACCATCATCATCAGTACTGCCATCAACACCACCACCACCACCACCACCAATAAACAGAATAAACAGAATGCATTGTAACACGTGGTCCTACCCGGGGCTTCCTCCTCTCTGATAGGTGGCTGGACAGGGGGTGTCCAGGCACTGGTAGCCCCCCCGGGTGTTGAAGCACATCTGATTGGGGCCACACTGGATTCTGTCCATGGCACACTCGTTGATGTCTGCGAACACAGCCCCGGTTTTAGTGTGCTGACATACACAGAGTCTGATTTATATCAAAGCGAGCACGTATTATGATACAATCATTTTTTTTTGTTGTTTTTTATCACACAGTGAGTTGTTACCTTTACAGCTCCTTCCGTTGGCTAGAAGCTGGTAACCATGGGGACAGAGACATTGGAAACTGCCAATAGTGTTTCGGCAATCGTGTTGGCATGGTTTCCTCAAAACACATTCGTCCACATCTGTAAAGAGGCACGGCAACCCAAACAGGTGAGCAAAACATTTGGATATGAGCTGCTGGCTTCACTTACCTGCCACAGAAATGGATACAGATCTCAAAGGTTGCGTCCCAAGCGTAAACCGTGAACATCTGTTTCGTATTTTTGCAATCATGCTGTTAGCTCGACTTGGATAAATTCATCGGTGGCCAATGGCTACAAACCCTCAACTGAAAACAAACACTTGACTCTGAGAAACCTCCGTCGCCTCCCCCACTGCGCAACGGAGGACAGTGAGAGGATAGTGCAGGGTTTACTATTGAAGAGCTTAATGCCAGTATTTGGCTGTCTTCCAACGAACATAGTGGCACAATCTTTCTGGGATAAACAGCTCAGGTAATGGAACCATGGGTAGACCCTAGTATACTTCTTTGTAGATTTCTGGTATTTTTATTTTTGATATTTACTTTGTTATGCTTTATGAAACAGTGAGAAAGACAGGAAGGTATGGAAGATAGAGGGGAGAACAGGCAGCAATGCACCAGGGGCAGGAATTGAACCTGGGTTGTTGCGATCAGGACTGAGCCTTAAATGGTAAGCACTCTACCCGGTGAGCTACCAGGGCGCCCGATGGCCGGTGTTTAAATGCCTTTCATGCATGATAAGGACAGGTTCCTGCTGGTCTGTGCCTGTGTGACGGAGACTCTCGCTCGGCCTGTCAGCAGACCCACTCACCCACACACGAGCCGTCCTTGTTGGCGTAGCCCCCGGGGCAGCTCTGCCTGGTGATGCGTGACACCCCGTGGGTGCGGGAGAGGACGGGCGACATCCCGTGGGTGCGGGTGAGGACGGGTCGGCCCAGGGTGGACACCAGCTGGGGGCGGAGCCGGGCCCGCACGCGGGAGCCGTTGGAGAAGGTGTGGCCGCGCTCCAGGCCGGCACAGGACCGCCCGTCGCCCAGCAGCGCCGTGCCAGGGGGGCACGTGCAGCGGAAGCTCCCGGGCACATTGCGGCAGTGGTGGGCGCACGGGCCGGGGGTCTGAAGGCACTCATCGACGTCTGAGGACCAGACCGGGGAAAAAGACTTAGATACCACCAGGGACCCGGGGAACGAGCCAATAAGGGGAAGCTCTGACATCATATGTGGGAATGGCCATCCAGATGTACTGGGACAGGTGGGATGGATTCATTCTGGGGCCAACCAGTTTCTTCAAACATCATCAGTTTGTCCAATCAGCAATCAGTTTGTCCAATCACAAATTAGTTGTACCAACACATGTGGTACCTGATAGGCCATCCGTTCTGATCATTGAGCATCTCGTTTGGCCACTCCCACACGTGATGACATAAAAAGACAGATTCTGACATGACTTGTTATTGGTTGCAATAACTCTACACAAGACAGGACACCTGTGAACGCGGAGGTACTTTTCAATACACCTACCTAGACATGGTAGGCCTACTCCCTGCGAGCGATACCCACGGGGGCACACACAGCTGTACCCCCCCACCGTGTTCTGGCAGATCTGGCTGTAGCGGCACATGTGACTCCCGTCCTGGCACTCATCCACATCTGAAACGTTTGCAATAATGATTCAATCAAAACAACATTAACCACCATTTAGAACTTATTGTTTACACACACACACACACACACACACACACACACACACACACACACACACACACACACACACACACACACACACACACACACACACACACACACACACACACACACACACACACACACACACACACACACACACACACACACACACACACACACACACACACACACACACACACACACACACACACACATCTAACCTGTGAAAATAAATCCTCAATTTGAAAGAGACAGAAAGACAGACCGACAGACAGAGAGAGAGCGAAAGAGAGCGAAAAGGGTAGCGACAGAGAAAGTCACCCACCAACACAGGCTCCATTGTCTGTCTTGGTCATGCCAGCTGGGCAGCTGTCAAAACACTGGTATCCTCCTTCCGTGTTGCGGCACTGCTGGTGAGCCGGACACACGCTCCTCATGCACTCGTTGACGTCTGTAGCACAGGCATACGGTTACTGCATGTGAAGGCCAATTTTCCACCAGAACCGTCCACGGGGGAGTCACGGCAGTATAACGGTCGCCGAAAATAATAGAAACCATTATAGTCAATGTAGGCTGTTCCATTGGACACGGTCGCGGCACAACACGGAACCGTCCCTAAACCGGCATGGAACCGTCCCTAAACCGGCACTTCGTTTACGATACTTGCTTCTTCTACTTTTGAAGGTTGCCGGTTCGCAGCTATGTCTCAGAACACTTCTACAGCGAATCAGTTTGCATTTGCTCATGAATATTTATGAGGTCACATCGACCCCTATGCGATAACCCCCCCCACAGGGTATCGTAATATTATACAGTCTTTCGTATCAATAGCTAATCAGTGGCAAAGAAGAAATGAAGTCTGCGTCGATGCCTCGTCTATTCTCTAATCACAAGTCCAGTGTCACGAGCGTACCGAGACATTGTCGTGACATCTCAAAATAATACCATATTTAATAGGTTATAATATTGATGTATATATATGATGAATGATGCCTATTATAATTATGCACGTCTTGAGCCATCAGCCGAAACGTGTCCGGACCACTTCTAGTGGGGATTGCAGTACGGAACACAGCCACTTCGCTGCCGTGACAGTTCTGGTGGAAATTGGCCTCTGGAGCAACAATGTCCATCCACGCAACTGGAAGCAGTACATATCATTTATGGGAAGCAAACGTGTTGTTCTCTATGTTTATCACATCGCCTCTGCACCCTAACGACGGCTTTTTACAGATGTCTACACAGCACGTTCATTTAGTCCCTCATCAATACAACCCTGTGTGTTGTGTAGTGTGTGCTGTGAGTGTCGGGAGGGGCTGACCCAGACAGCGGGGACCAGAGAGCTGGTAACCAGGGTGACAGATGCAGCGGTAAGACCCCAGCGTGTTGAGACACTGGTGCTGGCACGGAGACACAGAGGACTCCTGGCACTCGTCCACATCTGGTGAAACACCAGCATGGAAACACATCAAGATAGGGCAGCAAAACAATTCAGAATGTCGTATGGTTTATTTATAAGGAAAAAATTAACTCTATTCAGTAAAATATAATCCCTATTAACTACATATTATTTACTAGTAAGCTTTTGTCCGAGGCATCTTTGGGCAGGTTTAGGGGGGAGGGAATCTTGCTGATTGATGCCTACAGGTAAGACGGCGGACATTGGGAACTAAACCCAGTACCTTTCTCCAAACAATCCCGCCCTCCATCTGTAACGCTGATCATATCACAGGCATTGGAATATGAGCAGAGCTTACCTTCGCATGAGCTCCCGGCGGCGCTGGGTTTGAAGCCCGCCCCGCAGCGGGCCTGGCAGCGGTAAGTGCCCACAGTGTTCACACACTGCTGGTTGAAGTGGCACATGTGGGAGCCCTGGGAGCACTCATCGATGTCTGCAAGACAAGACAAGCAGGGACGTTGAAGTATTCATCGACGGCTTCCTGTGAGATTCCTTGGGGGGTCGGTTGGTTGGTCTGTTGGTTTGTCGGTTGGTAGGTCTGTCGGGCGGTTGGTCAGTCATTCGTTGGGTCAGTCGGTCGGTGGTCGGTTGGTCAGTTGGTTGGTTGGTTGGTTGGACGTTGGTTGGTTGGCGTTTGTTGTTTGTCGGCCGGTTGGTTGGTTGGTTGGCTGGTCGGTTGGGTGGTTGGTTGGTTGGTTTGTTGGTTGGACGTTGGTTGGTTGGCGTTTGTTGATTGGTCGGCCGGTTGGTTGGTTGGTTGACTGGTCGGTTGGTGGGTTGGTCGGTTTGTCAGTCGGTTGGTTGGTTGGTCGGTTGGCAGGTCGTAGCGTAATGACACCCTTTATTGGATTAAAGTAAATGTCTGGCTTTGTGGTCATCTCATGATGCTGAATGTCCAAGACAAACTGCAAAATAAGGCAACACACGACTGCTGTAGTTGTTTTTTGCTACTACTACCACTGCTACTATGGTACCCCCCCCCCACTATACACTACACACTATGTATACTTGTATTTATCTATGCATTTTTTGTTGTAGAGTAATAAATTGATCTATGATAGAATCTATATGTGGAATATCATAATCCCTGTTTAACGAACCCAGCAGTGCAGTACCACCAGGCTGGATCATGCAAAGCGTCTAAATGCAGGGCAGCCGGCCTGGAAAGAGCAGCGCCCTGCCAGCTGTAATGAGCTCCCTGGTTCAGGGAGGGCGACGTCGGGAATGGGCATTCATTATTCTCGTAAATCCCACCGCTTTTCTACGGCTCCGTGAGAGATTTTAAGACGGATAAATAAAGTAAATAATGACAGAATGATTTTTGCAAATGGTTTACAGTTTTTCTCAATTGCTTTGGACCAATCCTCAAATGACATGCTATTTTTCGAAACTTAATATGATGGGGAAATGTTCAGGACAGATGAGAGTTTGTCATTATTTAAATAAATTGCCAATATTTTAGCTTGTCAATTTAAATTAGTAAGTACAAAGGTCGTAAATTTGTACAAATCCAATTGAACGCATCTTGTTGATTAAAAGTCATTGGGCCTTATTTTAACGGTCTGAAACGCAAGTGAGAAGCGCAAAACGGAAGTAGCTTTGTGGGCGGGGCTCTGCCGCTGTTGCTATTATACCGGCGGATAAATGACTACTGCGCCCGACGCAAATCTAAAAAGGGTTGCCCAGATGTAGCCTAATTATTTGTATGTGTGGTTTGGGCGTAACGTGCAATAAACCAATGAGAGTGCCATCTCCTATCCCCTTTAAGAGCCATGAGTGCATTTGAACCTGACGAATTGATATTTTGACAGCGCCTTTACAGTCTCCGATGAGACAGATGCATGACCACATGAATTTCAAACTTCAAATGGCTCAGTTTATGGCCAAATAATATGGTCTATTTCACACATGGGATAGCGTTTTCTTCTACAACTTCCGAAATACTGAGTCGTCATGTAAATTGTGGCAAAGAGAACTTAACACACATATGTTAACCCTAACCCTAACACACATTGTTTCTTATCAGTATTGTATACATTATCGTTATCGACTTGTGTTCCTAATATGCATGTGTCCCCCCATTAATGTACATTGCTATGGACTGCATTATGCGTTACGTGTTTAGTTTGCGTGTGTTTAAACAGATGGTTGCACACACGCGCACCTGCATTCGTTTATTCTTTTTAACGCCACATCAATCCTAAAAGTTATTGGATTGTACACGATGTCTGTGTCAAGAAAATATGTGTTTGCTGTACGGTGTTCGCAGATCAGCATTGATTTAAATACAACTTATTACCGCTGTATCAGCTGTTCTTTCCCAAATAATTTAACCAACCTTATCATTCGGGCCTAACCTAAAACGAGATTTTGTTTTGGAAGGCTGGGATATAGCCTACTTTGCTTGAGTTTATCATTGTTATTATTATTATATTATTATTCTAACGCATGGCATAGCCTACTACAGTGTTCATTCATGCAGCCCCTATGGAAAAAATCTTTGAAGTTCCAACCTGCCATGATACGTCAAAATAGCAACACCAACTGCATTATCCGCTAGTGCACTTAGACCAGGTATTTGTCGGTCAGTTGCACAACCGCTTTAACAATCTGTAAGATAGCACCATGTATCATTTGCACCAGAACACGGATCTGCTTTTCGCAGACACGCCTCTCAGGGCACAAGTTAAGTGGCACAGGTTTGCTGCGGGTGAAAATCGGCTTTGCGCCGGCTGCAAACTAGCAAAGATGCATGCGTCGGTGTAGAAAGTCAATTGCACTGGATGCAAGATAGGGCCCATTATGTTGGTTCTCAGTACAATTTTGTGCTCTCCAAAACATGTCAAAAACAATTATTTAACTGTTTCCACATCAACACGGTCAAATACGGTCAGGCGAATAACCTCCAGTGATGTGAAGACGTCAGCATAACTCTCCAGTTTAACAGTGCAAGGCTAGGCATCATTTTTCTTTTTTGTTTCATTGATGTCTTTCTGAATTATATTTTGCTTTGTAAGTTTTCGGTGGGCTGTGTTATTTGATAGTTGTTTTAATAAAAACACAGCAACAATTTCCATGGAAATGTGAGTGCAAGATTTCATATAAAACCTTGTGTTGAAAACTGGTCTCTGAATAGTATTTAGTTTGAAACATAACATTATTCAGTCATCTAGACAGAAATGACATCGCGGGTTGATGAAAGAATAGGAGCCTGAACTGTGGGTATGAGGAACAATATAACACAACGCTACAATCTACACATTTTGATTGTGTAGATTGTACACCAAAGTATGAGTATGAGTTTGTGTGAGACAGGACCCAAATATGAGCCAAATCAATTGAGGAAAAGTGTAACTTGAATAAATTAACAGAAATCAACAATGAATGAATGATTGACTGAACGAACGAACAAGTGAATGAATGAATGAAAAAGTTAATAAATAAACAAGTGGACAGAATTAATGAGTAAATAAATAAACAAGTGAATTGAATAACGACTTAACAAATGAGTCAGGAGTGGGCGGACTGCCTCTTAACCTGACCTTGGCAGCTGTTGGTTTCCGGGGAGATGGTGAACCCCGAGGGACAGCTGCAGGTGAAGCCCCCCATGACGTTGTTGCAGGCGTGGGAGCAGGTCGATTCCATAGCACACTCGTCCTCATCTAGCAGGGGTCAGGGAACGCTATAAATGGCTGACAGAAGGTCGGTCCAATCAACATGAAGAAGAAGAAGGAGAATAACCTACCAGCGCAGAAGGAGGCCATGTCCTCCAGGAAACCCTTTGGACATGCTTCTCTATCCCCGTCTGTAAAGGAGATGTGTGATTAGGGATTGACAGGCGGTGAGGGTAGGGGTTAGGGGTACGGGGGAGGGCGGACTGGTTGAACCCCTAACCCTGTAGGTCAGCATCACCAGCATGAAATACGGCAGCCCTGCGTTTTACGGGGACATCTGGGATAGAGGTTTCCTCATAAAACTCAAACTTAGATTTGCGTTACGCAATGAATAATATGTATAGTCTGCCTTGGCGGGTCGGTAACTGATTTCAACGGGTTCCTCGCGCCAATCAGATTAAATAACAAAGGGACCCTGTTGTTTTTCGGTCTGTTTCCCGGTTTCATTGCGTCAATTGTTTTTGATGGACACTAGACAAGCTCTCTCGCCCTGAGGGGAGGAGGGGAGGGAGGGAGGGAGGAGGAGGGAGGGAGGGAGGGAGAGGAGCGCAGGGGGAGGGAGAGGGAGGAGGGGCGCGGGGGAGGGAGAGGGAGGGGGGCGCGAGGGGAGAGGGAGGAGAGGGAAGGGGGGATGGAGAGAGGAGGGACGGAGGCAGGGGAGGGAGGTGGGAGGGGGAGGTAGTGAGGGGGGGGGGGGGGGGGAGCACCTGGTAGCATCAGGCTGGCGGTGATGCTGACGTCCAGACTCAGGGAGAAGACGCTGTAGACGCTGTTGATGCCAGAGACCCGGAGCAGCTGTAGCAGGGGCCCCTGGCGCTGAGCCGGGCCCTCGTGGAGGATGGTGTGGTTGCAGCGCAGCATCAGCGGGGCCCCGTCGGGCCTCTGGTGGGGCTGCTGCTGGGAGGACCAGGAGTACAGCTGGCCCCGGCCCGTCTGCACGTATGACTCGTCGAAGTCCTGGTCGTCAGGGAGAGGGGGGAGGGGGGGGGGGGCAGGAAGTAGAAAACGAGGACATACAAATACAAAAATGTGTTTTGCTGTTGCTAAAAGATAGATATACAGAGGCTTTATCCATCGACGAGGGGAAACAAAGGCATCACAGCAGCTCACATCAACAGTCAAATGGTAATAATAGAGTAAGTGACGATAGAATAAAATGAAGCTGCATCCCAAAGTGTAAGACTTTTACGTTGACATAAAGTTCACTGAGAGGACCTAGGTGTTGCAGGTAGAATGTAAAATGAGTTGTGATGAGGTGGACAGACCTGCAGGGCCAGGTGGGAGGTGGCTAATGACGGAGGGCAGAAGCCGTTGACCACGATGTCAATGAGCAGGACGCCCTCCGAGTCCAGGCCCCGGGCCACGTGGGTGAGGCGCAGGACCTCCCCTAGGGGGGTGGAGAGACACATCCATACAGGTAAACAGAGAGTCAAGGTACCGTTGCATGGTATCCTGAGCCAACCACTGGCTCCATTGGTGAGTACACAGGCCCTCTGTTGGATGTTTTAGGGACTGCAGAAGCAACAGGTTATTCCTGACATGGATATTGAGATTTCAATGTTAGAATTTTTATCTTGTCGGTCTTACTTTTTAATAATGTATCTTCTTATTTTATTTGCATACCTTTTACTCATCTATTTAGCCAAAGTAAACTTGTGTCGACAGAGGATCTAGTTGCATATCGACAGGCAATTTTTAATAATGTTAGGGCCACGGTTATTAAAAAATGTTCTTTTAATATTGTGATGTAGTTCTTCAATCCCACGTCGGGCAGTCGTCTGACAACACCCTGTTAAAAGTTCAAAGACCGGTCCCGGGTGAATTCCATTAACGACCACCAGGACCATGGAGACAGCTCACAGATTGCTGCTGCTGCCCTGACCGGCTCACCGGAATCAAACTCCAGCTGGGACTCCTGTCTGAAGAGCCCCTGGGTCAGGGAGAAGCCGTTCCTGGCGGCTCCACTCTGCAGCACGGCACTCCAAGTAGATGGGGGTGAAGACGGACACCAGCACTCGCAGCAGCGGCCCTGGGGTCACACCATCACAGAGGGGTCACAGGGTCAGCGCGTTTTACGAGGGCGGAGGTGTCCCGGGATCCCTGCCTCACCTCCCCGTGGTTTCATCTCCCATGTGTGGCATCACGCCATATGAGCGGTCGTATAGCAGGCGTCTCCACACATGCTATGCACTCGTGGTTCTGTGAGGCGCCTTGGACGCAGCCACCAAATGGCATGCATTATATCATTATTAATGTACGGCTGTTTCTATTGAAACCAGTTATTGTTCAGCTAGATGAAAAATAAATGAGGGGAAATTTATATTTCAAACATTTGATGTCGATTTCTGACGTTATTCTTTCTCATCAGAAAGCTTAATAATCATATTGACATGGGTGGTTTTATCATTGAAAATGAGCTATTTACACTGTTATCTAGTGTGACTTTACAGTGAATAGACAAACTAAGGTGTAATCTAAGGTGTAGATAGGATTCAGTAAACATGCCTACAGGTTAACGACCAACCTCGAAATATTATTATTCAAAATAATAATTGCTGAGTCGCTATCTGGATCTATCTAGATTATGGACCTTGAAGACCAAAGCCAGAAGCGTGGGTGCTGGCTCTGTACTCACCCACGCTGGGGGGGATGTTGTCCAGGTGGGCGTTCAGCGTGCTGGTTCCCAGTTCCTGGTTGTCCGTGATGTTGGCCTCCAGGAAGGCCACCCCAAACTCCCTCTCGTTCACCATGCCGATCAGGCTGCCTCGGGCCTTGCGGGGGGACTCACCTGTTTCCAGGGAGGGGGATCAGGATTAGGAGGGTCATGCAGGCCAGCCTACCTACACACTCACTGATCATGACGTGTGGGTGCGTTGACCCCCTGGGGTTCCACTGTTTTTTGTTGGGTTTGTTCGTTCAATGATTCCTTTATGTTGTTTGATCCAATTATTATTATTATTTTCTTCAACTTTCCAACTAAAATAATTAAAATGCAAAAACAAGTTGAAGACAACAATATGAACCAAGGTCCCACCTGGGCAGAGCCCAGCCTGACATTTCCTGGAATCCACACTGGGTGCCGTCACATGACCTGCCCCCATTGGCTGGCTCCGGGTTGTTGCATGACCTGATTCGCTCCTGGAAGCCCTGTCCACAGCTGCTGCTGCATGGCCCCCACTCCTCCCAGCCGGAGAAGCCCCCGTTGACTGTGTCATGACAGACGGAGGGATGACCGAGTGTTTCATAATTACAAACCGCAATATGTAATACTGAAACAATGCAAGGCTGGGGTAGTTTGAAATGTTTCAGATGAAGTAGATACAATAGTAGAGGGGGAAAAAAAAGAGAAAACACGAAGATTGCTTCAAGATCCACATGGAAACTAACTTAGACCAAATGACATCATATGCCAGCCGTTGACTGACACACCACACACACGCGTGCACGTGTCTTAGTCTAGGAGGGGGAAAAGCATGTAAATCTGAACCAGTTGGTCCCAGAACAGAACTCACCCTGAACTTTAAGACTTATGGTTCTCTCAGCAACCCCAGCTTCACTCTCTGCCACACACTGGTACTCCCCTGCATCTCCAGCCTGCGGAACAACACACACACGCACATGCATGCGCACACGCTCACACACACACACACGCCCCATCACGCACGCGCAACCCACGTGCACACGCACACACGCACACACACACACACACACACACACACACACACACACACACACACACACACACACACACACACACACACACACACACACACACACACACAGACACAAACACAGAGTTAATTACTCCAAAAGGCCCTGAATGAAGAAAGGAGTCATATTTCTGTTACACCTACAAACACCTTTAGGGCATCTTTATGCTAAATAAAGGACATCTGATAAAGCCACACCGCAATTCTCTGTCTGTGCCTCAGCAACTGTAGCGTCATTGAAAAAGTGCATTTTACAGTTTGATTGTCATTGGGTTTGAGTGGAGAAAAGTCATCCATCTGTGTTAGTCTCATCCGCGGGATCCGCAGATTACTGCAGTGCCTGAGAGACTTAACAAGATCATTGACTTAAAAAGGGAGGGGAGGCAGAAGGCTGGAACATCTCCCTCACCGGGCTGCTAATGCAGTTAGCCCTCGCTACCCCTCCCTGGGCTGGAACGGCTCCCATCTGATGGAGCTGGGAGTGAAGGGGAGGGCAGCTTGCCGTGGCAGTCACACACACACACACACACACACACACACACACACACACACACACACACACACACACACACACACATTCTCATAGAAACACATACACACATTCACAAACACATACACACACACACACATACACAAACACATATTCACAACAAACACATATACACACACACACACAACACACAAACACATACACACACACACATCTCACACACACATACACACATTTCACAACATCACACCACACACCACACACACACACACACACACACACACACACACACACAACACACACACACACACACACACACACACACACACACACACACACACACACACACACACACACACACACACACACACACACACACACACATTCACACACACACTCAACACACACACACACACACACACACACACACCAACACATACACTTTATAGGGCTGGAAACAGGAATGACGCTCCCAATAAATTCTGATCTGTTTTCTCTGATAACCCTGAAGAGCGCAGAAGAGGGATAGACCATTTCTCCATCAGGCCCTCAAAGGAACGCCAAGGCGTCGGACTGGAGCCCCCTGAAGTGGAGCAGGGGAGGCGAGGCTGTGACGCAGGGCCTCACCGTGACGCTGTGCAGGGCCAGGGAGCCGTTGTGGAAGGTGGTCAGTCTGAGGGAGCGGAGCAGCAGTGGCCGGCCGTCCCGGAGCCAGCGCAGGGCCGGGAGGGGGTTCCCGTGCACGGGGCAGTCAAGCATGGCGGTGTCGCCCTGCACCACCGTCTGGGACATGCGAGCCTCCCCCTTCAGCACCGGGGGCTCTGGGGGGGGGGGGGGGGGGGAACGCCATGAATGTTACACACAGCTGAGAGAGACATGTAGACATGTGTGTGAGAGTTACAAAATGTTACAAAACAATGTAACAATCTTTACTTTGTTTCTAGTTTCTTTAAAAAGGGTTTTTGTTTTGTATGGTGTATATTTGTTCCATAGTTCTTGGGGAGGGTTGGGGGTAAACAAGTTTGCCTTCAACTTCAACTTCATATTACAAATTACGTTAAAAAAAATAAACCCTTCTGGACTCTGATTGGCCTTGGCTCACCTCAAGGGCTGCTAGATTATGGAAAGAAAATCATAATCACAATTATTTTGGTCAAGATTGAAATCATGACTATTCAAACGATTATTTTTGAGTTTGAAATTATGAGGCATTTCTCTCCAACTCCCCAAAAAAACACTTTGTAACTGACAACTTTGAAATTTCCCCTTAAAAAAAATACACAAAATGTTAAAATATCAAATGTTCAGATCAAAAATAATATATAAATAAATATGTATCCAGCTGTTCTGCAATTTCAATATGATTCATTGAATTTAATGAATAAAATATATATACCCAATACCTAATTTCTTGCTCTATTCGATTAGATTAGTTTTTTTCAGATCTTTTGACGTAAAAATCGAAATCGCAATCGAAATTTGATTGATCACACAGCCCTACTCACCTCTGATGCGGACGAATGAGAGTGCCCTGATGGAGCCCACGCTGTTCTCCGCCACGCACACGTAGGTCCCGGCGTGGGCCGAGCTGACCTTCTCCACCAGTAAGGAGCTCCGGCCCGACTCGTCCGCCGTCGCCCCTGCACCATCAAGTTCCTCACGTTAGGTGATGTTGTTTAACATCACAGGGTTACAGATTTACAGATATGGAGATGTGTAAACCCCAAGAACCTTTGGTTTATATTATCGGGTTTTATTTGATCTGTTTTTTCTTTTATTCTTGTCAGGCATTTAGTGCATCTGCTGAATAAAAGGTGTATTATGATTATAGATACAGTTGCATTGAATGACTGCTTGATATTCTAGTAAAGTCTGGTCTCAGTAAAGTATTTGTTTTTAGTCACATTTGAAACCAACCATGTTATCTAAGATAATAGCGTAAGGATATGTTGTTTTGTTGTGTTGTGTTTCTTGATGAAGTTGAATAAGGCCACGGTATTGCGGTTAGGGCTAGGGTTAGCTTTAGGAGTAGCATGTGTGTGTGCTGTGGTGGGATGTGTGTTGTACCTGGGTAGGGGCTGTTGTTGGCTGTCCAGTGGATGACAGGCGTGGGGATTCCCTGAGCGTGGCAGGACAGGGCCAGACTCTGACCCACGTTGAGGGTCACGTCACCCGGCATCTCCTTGAAAACGGGCCTCATGTTGACGGACAGGCGGACATCTTGTCTGACGGAACCCGCAGAGTTGGCTGCCACACAGGTGAACACACCTCCGTCTCCTGGCTGTAGGAGAACAAGGTGTTTCTTTAAATACTAACGAGTAAATACACAATTACCGTCTGCAGTGTATTATAACAAATGTGATCGCTGACCTCCGCCCTCTCGATGATCAGCTCCCCCGATCGCAGGACGGTGAATTTGCCTGGACGGTTTGGCACGACGGCCCCATCTTTCTCCCAGGAGACCCTGGGCTCGGGGGACCCCTGGGCGGAGCAGGGCAGGAAGGCCTGGAAGCCCTGGACCACCAACAGCTCTGATTGGCCGGCGAGAATCATAGGAGGTACTGAAGGCAGAAAGACAGCTGGTTAGATAGTTATTGACATTGTCAAGGAACGACAGAAAGAAAGACAGACAGACAGACAGACAGACAGACAGACAGACAGGACAGACAGACAGACAGACAGACAGACAGACAGACAGACAGACAGACAGACAGACAGACAGACAGACAGACAGACAGACAGACAGACAGACAGACAGACAGACAGACAGACAGAAAGAAAGAAAGAAAGAAAGAAAGAAAGAAAGAAAGAAAGAAAGAAAGAAAGAAAGAAAGAAAGAAAGAAAGAAAGAAAGAAAGAAAGAAAGAGGGAGGAATAAATAAGGAAAGAAAGAAAGAAAGAAGAAAGAAAGAAAGGAAGAGAGGATGAAGAAACAAACAAATGAACGATCGGAATAAATACAGAAAGAAAGAGAGGAAGAAAGAACTAACAGAAGAAAGAAAGAGAAAAAGAAACAAAGTAAGCGAGCGGACCGACCCTGGATCCCTAGCCTCATGTCGTGGCTGGCACGGCCGGCGAGGTTCCTGGCTGTGCAGGTGTACACGCCCGCGTCGCTGCGCTGCGTGGCGCTGATGCTCAGCGTTCCGTTGGCGAAGATGCGTACGTGAGCGCCGTCCAGGAGGGGCCTCCGGTCTTTGTACCATGTGACCTCCGGCTGGGGCTGCCCGTCAGCCACGCACTCCAGGCTGACCGCCTGGCCCAGCACCGCCACATACTCCACCCTGGGGACGCTCAGCACCGGCGGGACTGGAGGGGCAACAGCGGCAACAGACATGGAGTCACATGGGCTCAGTGTTTGGAGAGAGACAGTCATCTACATCAGTGGTTCTTAAATGGGGGTACTTTGGAGCACTGCAGGGGGGAACAAAATGAAACATAATTAGTTTTCACCCTCAGCTAGTTTAAATGGTTTGGGGGAGAATCCGTGAATTCTCACGCATTCTCCTTTCTCTTTGTTGACGAAATCTTGTCAGTTCCAGGAAGAAAATATTTTCTCCCAAAAATGTTTCGTGCAGGTGAAGGGGGTACTCAGCTGAATATATATCTTTGTTTATTTGTTGAAATTTTCCTCATCGCCGTGTGTTTTCCTTCACAAAGTGAGTTTAAAGTAGGTCCAGACACTTATTTCCTGGCACTCCAGTCAGGTCAATTAATAACAAGTGTTTATTTACCTTGAAGCACTAGTTTGGTCTGGCCCACGGCTGTGCCAGCCTCATTCTGCGCCAGACACTGGTACGTCCCTGCGTCGCCCAGGGTGACTCTGGAAAACTTGAGTGCTCCGTTGGAGAGCACAGCCAGTCTGTGTCCTGTCGTAGAAAGAGAGCTGGATTCAGGTCCTGCACCCTCCATGTGTCGGGTGCAGTGTTTGGGGTTAGAGCATGGTTAAGGATCATGCCTAGACGTGGTCGCAGTCCATACCTGCCGAGATGGCTATTCCCTCTCTCTGCCAGACGATGGAAGGCCTGGGGAACCCGTGGACCTCACAGGAGAGAACGGTTCCGTGGTGCAGAACCACCTGCACCTCTTCTGCCATTGGTCGGATCTCAGGAGGCTCTGATCATGACGAATACACATTCACATGGTTGACAAAGGAAAGGGCCGACACTATTGGTCCTCACAGACACCAAGAGAGGTGGACCGCCTTACCTTGCACGGTGAGCGTGACATGCTTGTGCGCCACCCCGACGGGGTTGCGGGCCGAGCAGGTGTACCGGCCCGTGTGGCTCGGAACTGCAGCCAAGATCTCAAGCACACCTGGAAACAGAAGTGACATGGCAGATACAGGAAACAAAGCACTATGATGATGAAGATGATGTCTTATGAGAAATTGCTTTTATTTGTCAAATGGCTACTGTTAGGTGTTTTATTCGGTGTTATAATAGATCATAGTACATCCTACCAGTAGGCAGGATCCTGTACGCTCCCCCTCTCAGGCTCAACTTGGCCCCGCCCCTGGTCCAGATGACGGCGGGTGCCGGCCGGCCCTGTGCGTGACAAGGCAGCGAGACAGCGGCCATCTTTACAGCGGTGACCGCGGTGACATCGTCTTCAATAGACGGCGGAACTGAACGACAAGAAATCAACACAATCCGATCTCAAACCCCTTGTGATCAAATCACAACTGAGTCACGGTGACTTCATTGTGACCTCACGGTGAGGTCATGGTCACGTCATGGTGAATCCACTTTGACGTCAAGGTGACATTATGGTGTGGTATCGTCATCGGAGCGTACCTTGCAGGAGCACCTCGATGACCCTGCGCTCCTCTCCGACCACGTTGACGGCGGTGCACTCAAAGTAGCCCTCGTCCTCATTGGATGGGGAGGCCACCACAAGGGAGCCCGAGGAGAGCAACCTGGAGCCGACCACAGAGACACAGGTTCATCAGACGCCCTGAGGCACGGGACGGCGTGCCGCGGGGGTGACGGAGCTTACCTGTACATCCCGGCCTGCTGGTTGATGTCTAGCGGGGTGCCGTTTCTCTTCCAGGTGACCTGGGGAGCAGGTATCCCCTTGGTCTCACAGCTCAGCACGGCTCTGACGCCCGTGGTCATGGTCACGTTGAAGGGCCCGGGGCTGATGGAGGGGCCCACTGAGCAGGGGGGGGGGGGGGGGTGGCACACACGACCGGGTCAGACAGGAGGCAGCGGCCTCGGATTTATTTGGTAATTGAGTCTGTGTTGTTCAGGTGTCATTTGAAGTTTATGTTTACATTAAGTTGTTGTATTTTACCCAAAGGAGATATATTCACCCACACACACATATTCACATTCACACACACACCTACAAACACACACACACACACACACACACCGTCATGGGTCAGTTGAAGCATGACTCTACATACCCTGCATACAGTGGTCACTCAAGCTCAGTTAAGTCTTATAGGCATCTCGTTGGTGGGTATGTAAAAGTAGGCTAACAACGTTCTATAATTCTATAATTTATAATTTCTAAGTACCACAACATCATATCCAAAACCCTTCATTAGCGGGAGTGGTAGTCACCGAACACGCGGAGGTCCATCCCCCGGTTGTCCGAGCCCGCCTGGTTGGAGACGGTACAGTAGTAGCGCCCGCGTCACTCAGCTGGACATCCTGAATGCGCAGGGAGCCCTCAGATAGCAGGTACCTTAAACACGCAACGCACAACCGTGAACACACAACACAAACACAACCGTGAGAACACAGCCTAAACACAACCCTGAACACAAAACACAAACACAGCCTTAAACACACACCACAAACACAACCCAGAACACACAACAGACAAACACAACCCTTAACACACAACGGACAAACACATCCCTTAACACAAAACCCAAACACAACCGTAAACACACACCACAAACACAACCCTGAACACAGCCCGCAGGCCTCGCCAAGATCCTCTCAGCCATCCCCACCCACTAAGTATAATCCCTCATCAGTCACAATAACACCCAATCTTGTGCACACGACCAAACATTGGACACGGTGGCGGGGTTACTTTAATCAAATCATGGGACCACATTTGACGCAATGATTGACACTGAGCCGTCTGACACGAGCCTCCGTCTGCACAAACAAAAACAGAACACATACTTATTGCTGTCATGACTCAGCGGGAAGCCGTCCTTCCTCCAGGTGACGGTGGGGGAGGCGTCGCCCTGGACCTCACACGGCAGCACAGCGTCCTGGCCCTGGTTGGCCGTCACCAGGGAGCTGCTCTCCTTGATCACTGGCGGCACTGGAGCGATGGGAGGATGCAGAGAAAACCAGGTCAGTATCAGCATGTGTCTCTATACACACGACTATGGTACCATCATATGATAGACACACAACTACAGTATCATCATGTTGTTGACAGACATCTATGGTAGCATCATATAGTATATACACAACTATAGTGGCATCATGTTGTAGATACACAACTATGGTACCATCATATAGTATATACACAACTATAGTGGCATCATGTTGTAGATACACAACTATTGTACCATCATATAGTAGACACAGAACTATAGTATCATCATGTTGTTGACACACATCTATGGTACCATCATATAGTATATACACAACTATAGTGGCATCATGTTGTAGATACACAACTATGGTACCATCATATAGTAGACACACAACTATAGTATCATCATGTTGTTGACACACAACTGGTACCATCAGATACAGTAGTATATACACAACTATAGTGGCATCATGTTGTAGATACACAACTATAGTACCATCATGTAGTATACACACAACTACAGTACCATCATATAGTATACACACAATTATAGTACCACAATATAGTGTACACACAACCATAATATCATAATTTAATATATATATAAACAACTATAGCATCACAATGTTGCATATAAAAAACTATAGTATCAACATATTGTACGTCCAAATTACCTATTATAACTGTGGGTAAATCTAAACAAATGTTTAATGTATTCTATTCATTTGCTGTGGTCCAGTCACCCAGACTAAGAGACTCTCCACGATGTCGCTCTGTATAAACTGTTAATAATGTGTTATAACATGGACTGACAGAGAATCTCCACACTGAAGTAGAGGCTGGTGCTGCCCGCCATGTTGGTGACCACGCAGCTGTAATGTCCGCTGTCCTCGGGTTGGACCTCCTGGATCTCCAGGTACTGCCCCCCCGCCAGCTTCTGGATGTGACCGCCCAGCTGACAGAAGAAGAAAGACATCCACATTATTTTACATTTTTGAGTGTTTTTTTTGTGTGATCCAAGACCCTTTGTGACGAGCTTCTCTACCTGCAGTTTGACGTCATCCTTGTACCACTCTATCTCAGGAGCGGGGTCGCTGTCAGCCAAACACTCCAGGGTCAGGTGTCCCTTGGAGGCCACCGTCAGAGTCCTCACCTCACCCGAGCCCAGGAGAGTCGGGGGCACTGGAAGTGAGACACACAAGCGTGAGACAGCTTGATGTATTAGAGATGAGATTAGATTAGATGAGATGAGATGAGATGGAGCTCTTTCTGTCGTATTCTGTTGTTGCGTGTACTGCTGTAACACCTGATGTAACACCTCAAAAGTATAGTTAACATCCGTATCAACTCTAAAAACATACAAGCAATGCAACCTCTATATTTGGATGAACAGAGAGATGTGACTAAAGGCCCTTGGTCACAACACACACACATATGGGCCTTTCTTTTACAGCATGGAACAATTATTTAAACTTGAGCCAGAAAGAAACAAGGGAGAAAAAGTGATTAATTAGGGCTGTGGTAAACGACTAGCGGACATCAGAATTCTTTCGTCATATGCTTGAGCTCTTGGGCCAAGAGAAACACAATGTATTACCCTGGACGCGGACCCAGTGGTTCCGTCCGTCCTCTCCTGCCGGGCTGCTGGCCAAGCAGGTGTACAGCCCCGCATCCTCCACCTGAAAGAGCAGCACATCCATCACCTTGAGCTGCGGTACAACCGGAAGATAGTTCTATGCCTGCTGCCGGGAAATTTTTACTGTCGAGTTCAACAAAGCAGGAAGAACACCACCCATTTTAGAACCTAACGCATAGAACGTTTGAAACGCACTTATGTATGTTGTACATCCTTGCACTTAAAAATAGTACTTATCTATCTTTGTTGTTTACAGGGAATGGGTTAACCTAGTGATTGTTAGTGCTTGGCACATGGTTCTATGAACATGCTTACTGTACAGCGACAGCGATATATAGTTGTCTCTTTCTTTTGACAAATGTACTTATTGTAAGTCGCTTTGGATAAAAGTGTCTGTTAAATGCCCTAAATCAGACACAGTATGATAGCACATTTGCATGCTAGCCATACCATTAATTGTCCTCCATTACACTTACCTGCACTTTGCTTATTTTGACAAAGCGTCCCTCCTCCGTCACCACCTCCGGCCGCTCCATGGGACGTCCATCTTTGAGCCAGCTGAGGGCGGGCGGGGGGACCCCAACGGCCGTGCACTCCAGCTCTAGGGGGCTGTTTACGGCCAGGGTCAGCTCACTGGGGGTCCCCATGCTGGATATCTTCGGGGGCTCTGGGGAAAAGCAACAGAGTACAACACAGTTTCAAACCCCATCCACCAACACATGCCTGCACCATATTCTGGTGAACATATCAATACATTTTAAATGATACAAAGGCAATTTGAATTTAGCTGTTGTTTTACCTTAAGTTTATTTCCTTTACGGATGTATTGTAGATATAAGTGTATTCTAGTTATCACAATCTATATTTATATTTTCAATTGTATTCTTATATTGTCTGTTTAATTGTCACTGTCTGTTGAGTGAACTTGCTTTCTCATCACAACTGATCTTATCTCATTTATTTGACATTAATTTACATTTTAGGGCAATCATTCCCACGCCGAAAGCGGAGTCGAACATGCAAGGATACAGACGGCCTTCCAGGAGCAGTTAGGGTTAAGGGTCTTGCTTGCTCAGGGACACTCAAGGTGCTAGGTGGGCCAAGGATTGAACCAGCAATCTTCCGGTTACGAGAAAACCCGCTCTACCTCCTGAGCTAAGCCGCCTCTTCATTCAGAAGGAAGTGCCCCAGACGTGTCCAGCATTGCTTTATGTTGTGAGTTGTACCGAGCACGGTGAGGTTGAAGCTCTTGGTGCTGCTGCCCGCCTGGTTGCTGGCCACGCAGCTGTAGAGCCCCCCGTCGGAGGGGGCCACGTCGGGCAGCTGCAGCCGCGTCTCCCGGCCGTCCAGCAGCAGGTTGCGGTGCAGCGACAGCGGCTGGCCGTCCTTCAGCCAGGTCAGGGTGGGTCGGGGGCACGCCCCGGGCCTCGCACGTCAGGGTCACCAAGGAGCCCTGCACCACCGTGACGGGCTCCACCGGCTCCACGCGGTCCACACCAGGCGGCGCTGTGGGGCCGGCACACGGGGAGGTGGGGGTTAAACCGTATTCATCACTAGGTGTGAAATTAGCTGTGAAAAGCCGTTTTTAGAATGTGCCCTGATTTTGTGACATCACAAGTAGGAGTGTCCACCCAGATGGATGCTGGGTAGATCAGCCTACCAGCCTACCCAAGGGACTGTAGAGACTGGTAGGCTGATCTAGCCACCATCAATGTAGCTCCACTCCCACCAGTGATGTCACCAAGTCACATGGTGCAGGGCAGACTCTGAAACGGCTTGCGATGGCTAATGACTCCCACACCGGCTGGTCAAACAGGGGCCTTTTAACATTGAACAGAACATGGTGCAAGCCTGTCAATGGTTAGCGGTCATCAGTGGTCGGTGATCATCTCTGAAAATTTTTGACTTTGGAGCAATATGCTATGTGGACATTAATTACATAAGAAGCACATTTTCACATTCAACATCATGGAAGCACATTACACTTGTGATCCCTCAATGAGGGAGAGCTGGTGGGGTGTCCAGTGTGGCAGGGGGATAGTACCTTGGACCTGGAGGTCGTAGCTGAGCTCTGCGAGCCCTGCTCGGCTGCGCGCCACACAGGTGTACACGCCTGCATCGGACAGCAGCACGGGAGAGATCCTGCACAACGCAAGGGGAACCGGGAACCAAATATCAAACAGCAATGCTTTTGGACGACGACCTCTTCAGCCAGATTCCCTTTGCAACAATGCAAACACAACGATCAAAATCATTCGATAATGAAGTAGTAGAATGAGAATATAATTGGAAACTTTGTCGGTTGTAAACTTTTTTACTGCGTTCTTGTCCAATGGTTTGGAAGGTTTAACCAACCCACTCATGCTGGCGAATTAGCTCCCTTTGTGTAAACCATGTGACTGTGTGCCGTCTCTTCGGTCGTGTCTTATGAAACATCTCAATAAACTGACCTGAGGACAGAGTCTCCCGAGAGGAGGCGGGTGCGGGCCGAGAGGAACAGGGGGTGTCCGTTCTTCAGCCAGCTGATCTGGGGCGCGGGGGTGCCCACGGCGTGGCACTCCAGCGTCACGGCGCTGTCCTGCGTCACCTGCACCTCTCTGGGGACAGACGTCTCGCCGGAAATAGTGGGCGGGACTTGAGGAGTGGATTGACGTGACAGTCATTTGGCGTACGCTTTTAAACCGAAGCAGGTTGGCAGAGAACTATCAAAGCATGGGCTTGTTTTTGTAGCTACAATCTATATTTGACTGACTCATTTGCAGCTACAAAAGAGTTTAGAGCTACAATCTTTTGTAACTTTTGTAGTTACAAAACATCTTTTTGTTTTAGCTACAAAAGAAAAGTCAAAATCTATGTAACCTTGTTTTTATACCTACATCGATTCCGATTTTTCTGAGAAGACTGATGAAAAGATGGTCGATAAGAAATCAACTGAATGACATCCATTGGTATACATTAACATGAACTCATAGCAGAAATGCAGCAGAACTTACCGAGCACAAACAGGGTGTACAGTCTGCTCTCCTGGCCGGCAGGGCTGACCGCCAGACAGGTGTACGTCCCAGAGTCCTCCTTGCTAAGCCTCAGCAAGGTCAAGAAGATGCCCTCTGGGGTCACACTGTAAACACATTCAACATGGTTTACCCTTTCATTCAGCATTTCCATACACTTTTTATCCGAAGCAACTACTAGTCACTGCTGGATATGTGTCCTAAAGGAGCAGGAAGGGGTTAGGCTTCCTGAACAGGGATGCCTCCAGGTAGGACTGATAATGAATGGGAAACAGGGAGTAGAAGAACGCCTCACTCAATGTGCTGGGAGTCTGAACCCTCCAGAGTGGCTCCGTTCTTCAGCCAGCTCAGGGTCGGGGTGGGGATCCCCGTCGCTCCTGCACTCCAGGGTCAGCTCCTCCCCCAGTGGGGCACTCAGGTCTGAGGACTGGCCCGACTCCAGGATAGTTGGCTGGACTGGTGGGGCACCACCACCACGGGACCGAGAGCAATACAGTTGAATTGGTTGGGATGTCCATTAAGGGGTTAGCCAATGCTAACACTAAATCAGCAGAAGTGCCATCTCTGATGAAATGCTTAAATTGCTGTCTCTGATTGGCTTAACCGAAGACCATGTGATGCCGTGAATCAATCAAAAGCGAGAATGGGAATGACTTGTATTTATGCTTCCGTTGGTTTTATTTTAGTGTTTGGCAAGTCGTATAACAATTTTGATTCTTATCCTCATATTTTCTCATAATGCCATTACATATGTGAGCTCTCATTAGTGTAATAACCTAAATAACCATGTGACACATCTGAAACTACGTGTTAGCTTTCGATAATGGCCGACATAAACACTTTTTTTTCTCAACAAACTGATTAAGGGGTGTTACCTTGCACGGTGAGGGTGTAGTCCTTCTTGGTCTCTCCCCCGCTGTTCTTAGCCAGACAGGTGTACCTCCCGGCATGGGACAGGGTGAGTGGCCCCAGCTCGAGCCTGTTGCCCCGGACCGACCACTGCCACTGCAGACTAGTCTCTGCACCGCAAACACACTCAGTTACCCCGGCTCCACAACAGCAATGGCTTAGCACACCTTTTACTGTTTTATGTTTAACGTCACCCCCCAACCCCAGTCATTCTGTTAAGTCTTCTCACCAATAGGGGTACCATCTTTGAGCCAGGTGGTGCTGGGAACTGGGACCCCGGAGGCCTCGCAAAGCAGGGTGACCACAGAGCCCAGAGTCCGAGTAAGGGTCTCCTGTAGGGGTCCGTCAAGGAACAGGCGGGACTGTGGGTGACACCAATGACACAACACGTGTTATGATTAATGATGAAGAATGTGTTCAACGGTGTTGTGCACCTGAAGTGTGAGGGAGTATGCGGTACAAGAAGTGTGTGTATTCAACATACAAGGCCAGCCTAGCAGAGGCCTGTCTCACCGTGAACTGTCAACCTGAACGTCCTGTCCACCTGTCCCGCCACGTTGGACACCTTGCAGGTGTATGTGCCGCCATCTGACAACTAGACAACCAAGAAAAAAAACGTTGAAAGCTATTCATAGGTTAGGGGTGAACTTAATGATGAATTGAACATTGGCTGAAATATTGATATCGGTTATCTGTTGCTAAGCAATATTAGTATCGCCATCGGCCCCTAAAATACAGTATCGGTCGGGCTCTAGAAACACTGCAGAGGAACCTGTAGTGTTTAATTAAATGACTGACCTGCACTCCCTCGATGTCCAGCTGGTGGCGCTGCATCCCCAGGCCGTTCCCCGGGACCAGCTGCTGCCCGTTCCTGTACCATGTGACCTCGGGCTCCGGGAGGCCCCTGGCCTCGCAGCGCAGTTTGACGGTGGAGCCCACCTGGGGCTCCAGCACCTCTGACTCAGACTCCACCCGGGGCCTCAGGCTGGGCAGCACTGTGGGCGGAACACAGTGAGGAAGGCTGAGAGGCGTGACGGGGAGAAAACCCACCAGTTATAATTATAATGATTCATTCAGGAGGTTTTTAATCATGTTTTACAGCCGGCTTTTCCAGGAAATATAACAGTTGCTTCCTGGTGGGCATGTGTGGTGTGTGTGTGTGTTTTTTGATTGGGTGTTGTGTGTGTGTGTGTGTGTGTGTGTGTGTGTGTGTGTGTGTGTGTGTGTGTGTGTGTGTGTGTGTGTGTGTGTGTGTGTGTGTGTGTGTGTGTGTGTGTGTGTGTGTAGTATGTTAGTGTGTTTGTATGTAGCTCATAAACAGACCAGAGACAGTGTATTTTGTTGTGTGATTGGAACATCCGACCAAAGACCAAAGTAAGTGTGTGTGTGTGTGTGTGTGTGTGTGTGTGTGTGTGTGTGTGTGTGTGTGTGTGTGTGTGTGTGTGTGTGTGTGTGTGTGTGTGTGTGTGTGTGTGTGTGTGTGTGTGTGTGTGTGTGTGTGTGTGTGTGTGTGTGTGTGTGTGTGTGTGTGTGTGTGTGTGTGTGTGTGTGTGTGTGTGTGTGTGTGTGTGCGCTCGCGTGCGTCTGTGTAGGCGGCAGCAGCGGCCCTAGCCTCCACTCTGTCTCACCGTAGACACTGAGCAGGATGCTCTTCTGATCCTGGCCGGCTGAGTTGGTGGCTGTGCAAACGTACTGACCGGCGTCCTCCACTCTGGCCCGCGGCAGCTGCAGCATCTGACCACCTGGGGGCAGTGTTCACACTTATGTTGTCATTTTCATTCACTTAATGCCAAATCCTACTAAATCCTATTACTTCTGTACTGAAAGGTCCTCAGCGTTGGGATGGCTTCACAAATACAACAGGGATCACTTGGAGGTACCCTGAGGCTTCAGAGAGCCGTTCTAACCTGGTAAAATGTGGATGCCGGTGGTTAAGTGGAGTAGCCGTCCATCTCTGGTCCAGATGACTTCCGGAGGAGGGTAAGCCTGGACATCACACAGCAGGGACACCATGTGGCCCTCAATCACACTCACCTCCTGCTCCTTCTCCCCAGTGATCCTGGGAGGGACTGACCAAGAAAGTAGCAGGTTTACACCACATAGAGACATAACAAGAGACATAACAAACAGCTAGAGAAGAGGGTGCAGCTTCTGCCTTAAACAGTGAGCAGAGCGATTAAATCACGGGTTGATGAAAGTATTTGACAGGAAAACAGAAAATAAAATGCCCATGTGATTTTTAAAACAGTCTGACAGGCTTTCATTCTATGGTGCTTAGTCCGTAGCGCTGTACTGCTGGTACCAACCAGTGACGATCCCTTTGTCCCTGAAGCATCCTCCACCAGTGATGGTCTTACCTTGCACTGTGAGGCTGAAGAGTTTCTCCATGGTCCCGACCTTGTTCTTGCCCACGCACAGGTACCCAGTCATGTCTGACACCTGGACACTGAGCAGCTAGGAGAGACAGCACACACCGTCCATCGTTACATTGTCAAACACTCTCCTCCGCGGCTGGTCCAAATCATGTGTTCTTAGCCTTAGCACATCTCCTAGCCCCCTACCTGCAGCTGCGTCCCGTCCTCACTGAGGTGGAGGTTGGCGGAGGGGTCCGGTCGCACCGGCTGCCCGTCCTTCAGCCAGGACACGGCGGGTGCTGGGCGGCCTGTCACGTCGCAGTTAAGCACCACGGTGGAGTTGAGCACCGCCGTCACCTCCTCCATGTAGCCCTCCGAGTCCAGGATGAAGGGAGGCACTGGGAGGGGGCAAGAGTCTCAGTAAAACGTCGTGGAGCTTCCATTCAACTTACATTTTCATTACATTCAGGGCATTTAGCAGACACTTTTACCCAAAGCGGCTTACAATAAGTAAATGTGTCAGAAGAAGAGAAACAATATATCGCTGTCAGAGCACTAAGGATGTTTATCTTACCAAGTGCCACGCCCTAACAATTGTTAGGCTAACCCATTCCCTGTATACAACAAAGATAGCTAGGATAAATTGCCACACAAGGCTTTTCACTATTTGCAAGAGCAACATACAATAAGTGCATACATTAAGTGCCAGGACGTACAACATACAAAAAGTGTGTAAGAGGGGGGTGGGAGGGATGGGGGCTGGTAAGGGTGGAGGCTATGCAGAGTCTAGGTGAACTCTTAACATGTGAGTCAGTGATGCTGGCTGATGAAGAGCTCTGCTGCGCCCTGGTTCTTCCTGTTCTTACCCAGGACCTCCAGGTCAAAGTGCATGCGGTCCTCTCCGGCCTCGTTGACGGCCTGGCATGTGTATTTCCCGGCATCCTCCTCCTGCACCCGGGGAATCTGCAGCACCTGTCCACCTTAGATAAGGAGATAGGTGACACATCAGGTATATTGTCTACAGGTCTACAGAACCACAAATAGATCTATCTGGAGGAGTGGACCTCCTCTGACCTGGAAGCAGGAGCACTCCGTCTGTGGCGTTGAGCTTGCGGCCCTCCCGATACCAGCTGATAATGGGCGGGGGGATGGCGTTGCTCTCGCAGGACAGGCTGATGGGGTGTCCCAGGACCACCTCCGTCTTCTCCGTCATGTCCCTGTCTTCGTGGCCTCCGTCGTCCTCCTCGTCCCTGAGACCCCAGGCCGCCTCTCTGTTGGTCACCCGCTGGAACACAGGGGGAACTGCCGCCGGAGATCGGTCGGCA
Organism: Melanogrammus aeglefinus; assembly: GCA_900291075.1. Classification (NCBI taxonomy): domain Eukaryota; kingdom Metazoa; phylum Chordata; class Actinopteri; order Gadiformes; family Gadidae; genus Melanogrammus; species Melanogrammus aeglefinus. The sequence continues at coordinate 184,003 of OLKM01000347.1, read as the reverse complement.
TCAGTATTAAAGCCTGCACTATCCATCAGTTTTACTGTTCTACCGCATCTCTCTACTCTGTTTCAATAATAATAATAATATACGAATCAGAAGGCTTCTCAAGAATATAACATGCACAACAAAGTCCATCCCTCTTTGGAAATCTCTATGAATTATTATTTGGTCTGCTTTAGTACCCTACTGCTGTTGACTCTGTACTCTCTAATCTCATATGAAATGAAAAACTTAAGACAACTTCATGAATAAGGCTACTATGGTTACCGTTTATTACACACCTTGAATGGTGACATGGAAGTCTTTTTTGTCCTCCCCTGCAGTGTTAGTGACCACGCAGGTGTACTGTCCCTCGTGGGTCAGTGTGGCGTTCTCGATGCGGAGTACATGACCGTTGCCATGGGAACCATCCTGTAAATTTCCGTGCAGCAGCTGGAATAGGGAGCCAATCAGATCATCTAATTAGTGTGCGCTGAAAGATGCAGGTGTTAGGTTGTTTTGTTCATCATCTTTGTGTTAACTAAGCACTCTGTGAATACAGGAAATGAAAGGAAATAATTATGAAAATGGGTTAGTTATGATTGTAGTGATTTGATGGATTGAATCATCACTGGAGATAATCAACATAAGCACATGTATTATTAGCTTGCTTTCAAAAATGTTAAATTTGTGTCTATTAAATTTGTGAATGGCTTCCTTCAGTGAAGGCGTACTAGAACGCTGGAAATTGATACATGATTCACACCAACCTGTCCGTCTTTGAACCACTGGGTCTTTGGTTCAGGGAACCCTTTAGCAAGGCAGGATAGAGTTAAGGTGCCATTGATTCGTACTTTCTCTCCGTGGCCACCGAAATTCAGGGCTGTTGAGTCTCCCTCAATTTGTGGCGGCACTATCGCAAGATAAAAAGATAAAACCACAGCTCTTAACAAGTCCAATCCAACACACACCTCGAGAGTGAGGATTGTGCAATGAAGACCCCCCTCAATAACAACAGTGCTTCTTTGCTTCCTGTGTCTCACCAAGCACTCTGAGCGAGTAGTGTTTGTGGGCGGAGCCAGCGGGGTTGGAGGCGCGGCAGGTGTAGAGCCCGGCGCTGTCTCCCTGGGCCGAGCCCAGTCGCAGGGCCTGGCCGCCCTGGGTGTAGGTCAGCCGCGCGCTGGACACGATGGGCTGATTGTCCTTCAGCCAGGTGATGCTGGGGGCCGGGGAGCCCTGCACGTCGCAGGGCAGCACCGCGGGGAACCCCAGCACCACGGAGACCTCCGAGGTCCCGTCAGGGCCCCTGATGGAGGGCGGAGCTGGCGGAGGGGGGCCAAATTGCACGTTAACGCTTGGATGGTTTGGAGATGTGCCTGTTTTTTGTTTTTTTTATTGTACTAATTCTAATTCTTTTTTTTTTAGGAAATTGGGCTATTGGGCTGGAAATAAAGATACTCTAAACACTGCAATCAAACACGCGGGATTGTTTGGGGGAAGCGCAGGTTTTTGCAATTACAGCAATTTCTGCAACCATTTAGTGTGATTGGTGTAAATGGGTGCCAGGTGACGCGTGAGGTCATCAGACGACGGGGAAGGGGAGGCGGCCTTACCTTGCACAGCGAGGCTGAACTGGCGGGTCTGTGTCCCCGCGTCGTTCCTGGCCAGACACTGGTAGAGGCCCTGGTCCCTCAGTCTCACAGACTTCACCCTCAGGACCTGGCCTCCCTCAAGGAACTCCACGTGGGGGTCTCCGTCCCGGGAAAGCACCCTGGAGGGACCCAGGTGGAGGGAGAACGCATTGTGTTGAGGGACCTGACTAATGACGAATGACAAATTAGTCTGTTGATTACTATCGTCATTTTTAAATTGCACTCAATGAATCTATAACATGAAATCATCAATGCTAAATGCCCATCGTATGCAGTCATTGATCATTTTTTAGGCTAAGGGATGTATTCCAGGGACGCTTGCTTTGGTTAATAAACAAAGAAAAGCAACAAAATGAATTGAATCGGAAACAGCAACAACAAAGAAGCATCCAGATACTGCTAATGCTCTATCTGTAAGCAGCAAATGTTTAGTGTTGATACTTAAAAATAACAAAAACTATAAGAAAATCTGCTTTTTGTGATTGATATATTATTGGTTTATACATTAATATACACTATATAATATATATATACACTATTATAACACTGGATAACTGACAGGGCAGAGAAGAAGTCATGTGCACAGATGAACGGGGCCTATCTGTATTCTCACTCTCCGTCCCGGCTCCACTCCACCCGGGGTGCCGGGCGCCCGCTGACCCGACACGAGAATTCCACCTCCTGGCCCAGCACCACCGCCAGCTCCTGCAGGCGCCGCGCGCCAGATATCACTGGGGGAGCTGCCCCCACACAACCACGACGACACACAGAACATAACGACACATGCAACGCAAAGACACAAACAACGCAACGACACACACAACACAATGACACACAGATCAGTGACACTCAGGAGACACACCAAGAACATACATGAAGTGGTTTCTGTCATTTGCCTCAGATGAGGTATGTTATATGTCATAATGGCAGGGCATAATAACATAGCATGTTCTTAATTCAACTTTACCACTGAGACACATCATCTAATTAGCTGTTTTGTTTTTTTTGTTGTCCTGAGCTCACCTTGCACCACTATATTATAAGCCCGCCTGGCTTGGCCCGCTGTGTTCTCTGCGGTGCAGGCAAACTGCCCTCCGTGCTCCGACTGAACCCTGTAGATCCTCAGCAGCCGGTTCCCGTTCTGCAGATACACCCCGGGACTGTCCACCTGCAAGCCCAACCAACATGGTCCACAACATCCACACTGTAATCAACACGGTGGCCACTTGGGGGCATGGTACCGCCACAAGTACACAGTAGTACGGGGTGCCGGCTTTCTATCATAATAATAATAATAATACATGTGTGGATGGAGCAGTGAGGAATGACGGCATAGTGCTCACAGAGTGTCCATCTTTGGTCCAGGTGATGGATGGAGAGGGGATGCCAAAGGCGTCACAGCCCAGAGTCAGAGGCTGCTTCAAGGTGACGGTGAGGTTCACAGGCTTGCCATCCTCAGGAATCTCCGGGGGAACTGGTTAGACAGAGGAAAGCGAAGAGATAGGGGGGGGGGGGGGGGGGGGGAAAGGGGTCACTTACCTTTCATGTGTTTGTTTAACTGTGGCTGTATTGCGAATTCTAACATTAAGCAAGTGAGTGAAGGGATGAATAGATAGATAAGTGGCGACTGGACAGAGCGGTGAGTCTGTGGATTCTCACCGTTGACTTTCAGTCGGGTTTTCCTCTCCACGGAGCCGGCGTCGTTGGTTGCCACGCACTTGTAGTCCCCGCTGTGGCCGGCGGACACGGCGCCGATCACGAGGGATCCGTCGTGGGACTGGGAGAACTCAGACTGCTGCGGGTGAATCTCCAGTCCGTTCTTGAACCAGCGCACCCTGGGCACCGGCGAGCCTGCAGTGGGACGTCAGAGAAAGGAGATCTGAGGGTCGAGGTGTCCCTGAGCAAGGCACCTCACCCTAACTGCTTCCGACGAGCTGGCTGTCGCCTTACAGTGCCGACACCGCGTCGGTGTGTGACTGTGTGCATGAATGGGTGAATGTTGGCAATATTGTGAAGCGCTTTGAGTGGCCACTGGTTAGAAGAGTGCTAGATAAATGCAGTTCATTTACCGTTACATTTACCATTTTGACATGCTAGCATGGCCGCTCACAGAGCAGGGGAAAGTGACCCTCATCGTCCCCCCGTCTCGATAGGAAAACTTTGCGGGCCCAGAGCCCAGACGGAGAGGGATGGAGGGAGAAAGTTCTCTGGAGGGTATACATCTATCTGTTGGACATCAGGTAAGCCGGGGATGCCTTGCCAAAATAGTCGCAGAACCCCGAAGCTCTGGGCTCTTCAAGGTCAGAGTCACTCACACACTGGCAGACGAAAGGGATACACAATGCCAAGCACATCTATTGGTTGGAAAGCAGCTTTAAAGGGCCAGCCAACCAAACGACATAAGATTCTATGCCATTGTTACCAAAATTACAATCCTATCAGTACAATCCTATGTTTTTTTCTCTGCAAACCACTTTGTGACGTTTTTGGTGCATTTCATATTCAACAGTGTTAAAAAAGAATCACAAAGTTGGCGTGGGTCATAGCCAAGGGGATAACACGATAACCTCTTTATTCTTACAACTCTCAGCCCCAAATTTTCATTTCATCTCATAGTTCTGAACCAGGGGGCTCACTGACTCTTTAAAGGGTGATTGAACCATGCCATTTATGACAGAACATGCCTTGGGACTAGTGATCCAAGTAGTGCTGGGAATTAACAACTCATACCACACTGGGCCAGTCACTGAGGGTGTGGGGGGGTGGGGGGGAAAGAGCGGGGGCCATGGGATGACGAGCGCCACAGAGCAGTTATTTGGGGTGAAAAGGTAGTGGGGATGAAATTTTAGCTGCCAGGGCCAAAACGAGTGGGACCGCAGAGAGATGTTACTACCCTCTACAGATAGGAGCCGTGAATGATGTGTGTGTTGTGTGTGTGTGTGTGTGTGTGTGTGTGGTGCGTGTGTGTGTGCGTGCGTGTGCGTGCGTGTGTGTGCGTGTGCGTGCGTGCGTGTGCGTGCGTGCGTGCGTGCGTGCGTGCGTGCGTGCGTGCGTGCGTGCGTGCGTGCGTGCGTGCGTGCGTGCGTGCGTGCGTGCGTGCGTGCGTGTGTCTGAACACATGCATGGCTGGCATTATGAAGGAGAGGGGTTTCAAAATGCCACAGCTCTTTCTATTTACAGAAGTGCTATATCCATATACAGCAGAGTAGCCCATTGAAACAGAACCCCCCCCTCCACCCCCAGATGTATCCCTCCCGCAACACATGTTTACACTTTAGGTAATCTTAATCAAATCCATTATCACCAAAGAAATGCGTACACATGTTGTGCTTTAGATGTTAATGGGGATCATTATAGGTGTTTTAAAACAATTGCAGGGGCCCTGACACACTCTGAGATTACTTTGTCCGTGTGTTTCTCCCAAGTTACTGCTTCCACAAAAACAATAGTTTAAATGCTCTCCGTGTTTCAAGGCCGTCCCCTCTTCCCTGTCACGATACTTTCACCGGCGTCACCAGAAAACAGGTCCCGGCTTTTGCCCAGAACCAGGTCAAGTTCATGAGGAGTCTTAATATCTCCACAGATGAAGAGAGAGGGGATCTGGACCAGCCACCCAGTCCACCAGCCAGTCCACCAGCCAACGCACCAGCCATCCAGTCAACCAGCTGGCCAGTAAACCATATTCCCAGTTAACCAGCCAGTCAACCAGCCAGTTAACCAGCAAGTCCATCAACCAGCCAGTCAACCTCCCATCCAGTAAACAAGCCAGTCAACCAGCCTTTCAGTTAACCAGCCAGTCAGCCATCCAGTCAACCACCCAGAGCTCCAGACAGTCAGCCAGGTGGGCCGTCTGCCCAGGGTGGAGACAGATAGACATGGGTAGGTCAACAAGCCTGAGTACCTCCACCAACCATCTCAGAGGGGATCTGGAGCTGGAGTACTCTGATACAGCCAAACAGTCAACAAGCAAGCCGTGCAGTCAGGCTGCCCAGCTATCTCACTGGCAGGGGTCAGAGAGGGAGGGGGGGGGGGGGGGGCTTTCTCTTCCTGCTCTAGCTGGTGCACCCCAGACATCGCGCTCCATTATCTGCCTGTGGCAGCCTGTAATTAGGATTCCTCTCCCGGCAGCAGGCCCCGGCACAGGAGAAAGCAGATGTGGCGCGCCGAGGCAGCCGGCAGAATGGTGTTCCAGCTGTTGCCGCGCGTAAGCTGTTCCAGTGCCCCTCCCACCGCCTTCCCAACTCAAGCCTGTTACCATGGAATTCCCCCACACAAACAACACCTATTTACACGCCATGTCGAATGGCGGCTCCTAACAGATAACTGAGTAAACACGGGTGGCCCCTCACATGCACGCACCAAGTTGCGCACATTTACAAATAATTGTGCTGTTATGTACAATGTCAACTTAGCAAAGACTTATACGTTGTTATCGCAAGTATGTTTGAATATCTCGAAAGTGGGGATCCGTTGCAGTGTTGCAACGGATGGAAATGTTATCTTTCAAAACAGAATGGATAGCAAATGGCTTTATATCCTTGAACGGCAAAGAGCCTTTGAAAGCATTAGTGTGGTTTTTATTGTGCAAAAAATACACTTTGTTTATAGTTTACCCAAAATGAATTCCTCTGGAAATAAAGTAGCTCTCAGCAGAACAATCTAAATCATGGAGTGAAAATGCCACGTAAACATTACGAAACAACCCTGCCACCATGCAGCTCTTTAATCCAACCCATCCAATTAAATTCAATTGTTTCTACCCCTGTTCACCACACACTCATACCTTGGGCGTCGCAGCGGAGGACGACCTGAGTGTCTGCTACCTTCTCCATCACGGCGTCGCCGGGCTCCAGGAAGGATGGGGCCTCTGGAAAGAAACAGGTGCAGCAGAAGGTTTACTGTCAGGCCACATAGAAAGACATCCAGCAGTAGGCGACAAGAGAGCATTGAATGAGAGTGCAGTCCGCTTCTGGAGCATAGTGTGTTGACTGTTGAGACCAATACCATTATATTTCATTTGTTGACTCCTTATTTATAAAGGCAAGTCTCTTCAGGCACCTCTTTGTGACCTCTCTGTGACCCATGTTTTAAGCGAGGGTGAATGGTGGTCTCTATTTGCAAAGAGAGTCACAGGTTCCTGAGTGTGTGTGTGTGACCCCAATGCACGGCCATTAACCCTAAGCATGTGCTTCTGTGAGTGAACGTCCTTAGGGAACAGGTTGACCTCAAAAGGTCAGAGGGTACATAAGGCCACCATCAGGTGACGCCTAGTCTCAGTAGCAGAATACAGGGGTCACACTTGAGTGTGTGACAAATCATTGCAAGCGTCTCAATCCAGCGTCATCTTTCATCTTCCCTGTCGTTTGTTGAGCAAACAGTCAACTAAACAAATAGCACAAATTACAGTGCATAAATATTGTCTTGCATAGCTGCCACTGAACAGGGATTTATGGGAATTAAGGACTTCTAGTCCTTCTGCAGTGTCTCCTGAGAATGCACCACATAAAACTCAAAGGAAGCCCAAGGCCGAGACACAGTACTGGCTGGAAGAATACGATTAGTACAAGGATTGGATTCCATCTTGACATGGATGCCTATTAAACCACATGCATTCATGCCAAATTCCAGTACAGTATGATACAGTCCCAGCCAATGGATTTAAGGAATGTATTGATTCATAAAATCTCAGTTTGGTGTAGGGCTGCAAACTCTGCCCCCTTGCTAACTCACAGTCTTGTCTGTTCCACTGAGTGTCTGTCAGTCATCTTGCAAGAGTGTGTCCCCAGCCAGACACCAGCCAGCGAGCCAGCCAGCCAGCCAGCCATCCAGTGAACCAGTCAGCCAGCCAGCCTCTCTGCACCCAGAGTAAAAAACAGAAAGCCAAGCCTGATGGGCCAGATGTTCCGCTACGACATCCTACTGCTTCTTGCTGTCTGTTTCCTTTTCGTCCGTTATTGTGTATGTCAGACCCCCCCACATCTCCTCCAATCCCTCCCCCCTGCCTCGCTGCCTGCTCTGCCCGACTCACGACCTGGCTTCAAAGGGGAACCACTAAACAAACTCAAACCACTAAACAAACTCAAAGTATTACCCATTGCCTCAGATGGCAGCGGGTTTCCACCAGACCCCCTCGTAAACACTGCTGATTAAGGCAGAGATAAGTGTAGGGATATTAGGAAACGGTGCAGACTTTTGTTCAGAATTTTGTACAGGATTTGGCCCAGACTTCAGTTGATCAGTGCAGGGTGTGGGACATGATTCTGTACAGGGTAAGGTCCAGACTTCAGTTTAGTGATCAGTGCAGGGTTTGGTGTCGGGTTAAGTTCATGGGTTGTCTAGGGCTTGGTTTAGGATTCGGTGCAGGTTTTGGTGTCGGGTTAGGCCCAAGGTTTGATCCAGGGCTTGGTGTAGGATTCGGTGCAAGGTTTTCTACAAGGTCTAGTGTAGGGGTTGCTGAAAATACTCACTGAGAACCTCCAGCGTGACCTCCAAGGTGTCCTTTCCAGCATTGTTCTTGGCCACACAGCGGTAGGTGCCCTGATCAGTCAGGGCAGCATGCTGGATCCTGAGGGGACCGCCGTTCTCCACCCTGACTGGATTACCATTGTGGAACCAGCTGATCTCCGGACTGGGTTCCCCCTGGACCACGCAGGGCAGAGTCACTGTCTGGCCGATCAGGGCTTTAAGCAAGGAAGGACCCGCCAGGATTTTGGGCTTAGCTGAAGGAGAAAGGACAAACACCAAGCCAAATGACAGATCTCAGCAGTTGTTTGTGATTCACTACTTCCCCTGGCATCTTGACGTGTCCATTACAGAATCTAACAAGCATGACACCATTCTGTTTAAAGATCTTGTGTGAACAGGGATCCAGGGCTTTACCTTGGACGTGTAAATTGTAGCTTATGGACACGTTTCCCGCTGGGTTCGCCGCAGTGCAGGTGTACAGTTTACTGTCGAGCAGGCGCACGTCCGTGATCTTAAGGGAGCCTGAAGGCAGAACAGTGAACCTGGGGGGGTCAGGGGTCAAGGGTGGTTGGACGAAGAAAACAAAACACTCAATCAGTCAGGGGAGCAGCTTCACATCTTCTTGTTTGTGCGGTGTCCTGCACATGTCGCAACATGACATGGAAGAAAAGTTGAGCCGCCAACATTAAGTCCCTCAAGGAGCTTTCTCTTAGAAATGTACCGTCATTTTGTATGAAATTCAGGGCTGGAATTAAGTCTAGGGCTCAGGGTGATAATAATAACAATTATAATGGAAAAGTAATCGTTTTTTTGCACAAATTGGAAACAGCTAATAATCATAATCATCCCCACATTGTGAGGATGATTATGTTTACACATCACACATCACTTCAAAGTGATGCTCAGAGATCCGCAAAATTATTGATAATTGTGTGTGTGATGTGTGGAGATGAGCTGAAATATATTTCAGGCAATTATATAAATTGATTACAGGTTTAGATTTATTCCATGGTATAATATATGGTCTGAGACTTAAAAGGCTGAAGTGAGTGACCAGTGTGTAATCTGTCTGTAATTAATAGAAAACGACGGGCCAATCTAATGTTGCTGTGTTGGCTGACTTCAAAGGCCAGCCTGGCCCATGGTAATGCGAGCCGCCCCAGAAGCCAGCCTCCAGCTGTACACATTCATAACATGCGCTAACCTAAACACAAACTCTCTGATTTATCAGAGATAAGTGGGCCTGCTAAGCAACTGAATGATAACAATAACACGTCCATTCAAGTGGAACAGAGCTGGATGCACAAAGAGGTCTCTATTTCAGCAGCACGTGTGTGTAAGTCCAGCCCTCACCCCCTCAACCCATCACCGCCCCACCTCTTTAAACAGCCTCGGGAGAAAGTAAGCGTCTGAAAACATCACTGGGGCACCAATGACCGCCCCCGCCAGTAGCAGGCTCAGTCTCCACAACCCCCTCCTCCCAATTAAGACCAACACACGAGGACAGAGCAGCACCCCGCTCACACACACACATGCACACACACACTCTCACACGCGCACGCACACACACACACTCTCTCTCTCTCTCTCTCTCGGCCATGAATCTACCCCCTGTGGTGTTTGCCACATTGGTGTCAGGTCAACTGTGTACACAGCTTTTCATCCAGAGGCTGACTGGGACAAATTAGCCCCATCACTGTGGATCTGGATAAGACGAATCAACGACGAAGTAGGCTAGCTCTCTGTCGCCCTGCCTTGGTCTCTCCACGCCTTCTAAATCCCCCCCCCTCTCTCTCTCTCCCCCTCCCTCTCCCCCTCTCTCTCTCTCTCTCTCTCCTCTCTCTCTCTCCTCTCTCTCTCTCTCTCTCTCTCTCTCTCTCTCTCTCCTCTCTCTCTCTCTCTCTCTCTCTCTCTCTCTCCTCTCTCTCTCTCTCTCTCTCTCTCTCTCTCTCTCTCTCTCTCTCTCTCTCTCTCTCTCTCTCTCTCTCTCCTCTCTCTCTCCTCTCCCTCTCCCTTCCTCTCCCTCTCCTCTCTCTCTCTCTCTCTCTCTCTCTCTCTCTCTCTCTCTCTCTCTCTCTCTCTCTCTCTCCCTCTCTCTCCCTCTCTCTCCCTCTCCCTCTCCCTCTCCCTCAGCAGGGGGATTCTGTATTCACTCAGGCGTCTGATTACTGAGTTTGAGGCTGATCGTACGGAGGGGGGAGAAGGGGGTGAGAAGATCTAACCCGACCTGACCATATATGTAAAGAAGGGGGAGTGGATGGCGGGGGAGGCCCACTGAGAAATATGCTTTCCTCATCAGGAAGGTTCTAGTAAAACAGTCAACATGTTGTTTTATGGGCGGCAGTCGGCCCCCAAGCAGACAGGACTTGTATCCCTTCCTCTGTGGGTCAGCGTTCCTCCCTTCTTCCAGACATGACCCTCCCCCCCTCCCCTTAGCCCTACTCTTTCTCTCCTCCTCCTCCTCCCCCTCTCCCCTTCCATCCCAGTCTTTCCCGTCCCCACACCGGGTATTTGTGATCTCCCCCCCCCCCCCCACACCCCCACTCGCTGTCTCGTCTGGTCCCCTGCCCCAGAGCGCCTGTCTGTCATCCATCAGGAGTGTGTCCCCAGCTAGCCAGCCAGCCAGCCATTCAGTCAGTCAGTCCGTCACCCAGTCAGCCAGCCTGTCTGTACCCCGAGTAGACCATGGAGAGCCCGGCCTGGGGGACCAGATGTTCCCCCTGAAAGACCCCACTGCATCTTTCCTTCTCTCCCCCTCTTTGTCTCTCCCTGTCTATCCTCCCCTCCCTCCCTCCCCCCCCCTTTCTCCCTCCCTCCCTCCCTCCCCTGCCTGCCTCCCTACCTGGCTTCAAAAGGGAACCACTAAACCAACTCCAACTGTTTACAATTGGCCAGGATGGCAGCCGGTTCCCCTCAGACCTTGTAAACACGGCTGATTAGTTAGGACAGAGATAAGGCAGTGTGGTGAAAACAGTTTTGTATTGGTTTTACTGCCTTCCCGCTGTCCTGTGATTGGTCCTTACCAGGCGGTGACCGGGGGGATGGGCTGCCCGTTCCTGCTCCACGTCACCAAGGGAGACGGGGTCCCCTGGACCTCGCAGGGGAGGACCACCTCCCACCCCACCTCGGCAGACCTCTGGACCACCGTGTCGTCATGGCGACCCGCACCGTTGATCGTCGGCAGAGCTGTTGAAGGGTAAGGAGGTGTCAGCCGGGCCGTGTCAGTCCATCACCACGTCCAGGACGCACGTCTTATTTTGTTTTGATGAACAAAGTTAAAACCGGGGAACATGTGGAGTCAGACAAAGCAGAAAGCGGCCCAACAATAGACAATGGGCCACTGAGGTGCCTCTCCGAGCGCTGGAAAACACGTGTGTTTGGACGAGTGCGGCCGGTGTTTGCGGTCTCACTGTTAACGCTGAGCTGGATCTCCCGGCTGGCGTAGCCCACGGGGCTGGTGGCAGTGCAGACGTAGAGGCCTGCGTCCTGGGCCGTGGGCCGCGGGAGGTGGAGGTGGCCGCTGGGGTCTGTCTGCAAGAGGGAGCCGTCTCTGGGGAGAGGCTGGCGTCCCTGGGAGGGGAGGAGGGTAACTTGTCAATTTAGATAAATATGTTTATTAATAGAGCCACAGAGGGGTGCGGGGAGCTAAACCAGAATAGCACATTAATATGAGCTTAGGGTTGGAGCTGAGTGGATTCCAACATCATCCTTCTTCACCAACACACACACACACACACACACACACTCACACACTGCACACAGAGCTGCACCCCTCCCTTCTGTCCAAACACACAGTCACACACATACACGCGTTAACACACAACACGCACACACACACAATGTCAATCACACACATAAACACACAACACGCAAACACACAATGTCAATCACACACATAAACACACAACACGCAAACACACAATGTCAATCACACACACACATAAACACACAACACGCACACACACACACACACACAATATCAATCACACACAAAACACACACAACTCAAAGCAGTTCCATCCCACATCCCCGTGATCATAGCCTGCTGTACACAACTGCTTTCAAGCACATGATTGCTTCTGCAGATTGTCTCTGAAATGTACCTCAGCCTCCAGAGAATCAAACCAAAGCGCTGGAGTCCATAGCTCCAAACCAACGCAGGGAATTTGCTCGAAACAAAACAGTGAAGTGTATTCCCGGTAATGGGGGACGTATGCGTGTGTATTTCTGTGTGTTAACATTGAAATAACTATATAATGACCATATGTTTGTTCTATCCATGGTAACAATTTCATACTTGGTCGATCATTTGTGCCAGACGGTGTAACATGAACTGGGGATCCATTTTTAAGCCTCAAAGGTTTTGTTGTGGAACTCAAAGTTCGTACAAAATGTACTAGAAATAGGCTGGATCGTAGGTAATTGCTGGAAATGAGTGATTAGGTTTCACACATGATGCATTTCCGATAAATAAGCTTTGAATATACCCATTGATTATATGAGTTTCCTTGACTTAAAGCCATTACTAACCTTTTTACCCATTTGTTAGAAAACTTTTGTTTGTCCGTTGCCTTATGTGATCACTTGGCAGGAATGTCAAAACCAGGAACTGGAATACGCTCTAGATCATGAGTTGAGCCTGTTAGTTTTGGTTTTCAGTTGAATTGTGCTTATATTTCTGAGTAATCCACTTAATACTTTAAGGTCATGTGTGATTGTTGTAATTTTGGATCCATTTTATTAAGTGCGGGGCATTCATGGTGATTGACGTCAGGGACAAATAAATGTCAAACCTAATCACCGCAGCATTCTGCTGCCGAAAAAGCAGAATTAGCGCTGTAATGGTGCATGAGTCTGCAATGTTACAGCCCAAACGGACTTTATGAGGCACAGATTTCAGACAGAGTGTCCTCCTACCTTGGTCCACACGACCGTGGGTCTGGGAAATCCTGTGGCCTCGCATGACAGCGAGACGGCGGCCCCCTCGTTGGCGATGTAGTGGTACGGCCCGGTGCTGATCTCCGGTGGAACTAGGGAGGGAGAGGCTCGTAAACACAGCTGTTCAGGGGGACCCTGAGCGGGGAGCTTAGCCTATACTATCACAAGCGGGCGGGAGGGGAGCGGCGTCGTGTTCAAGGCCTCTCTGCTTTATTACAAACCGATGAAAAAGTGTAATCCTGGCTGTCTGTCATTACAGGCCGGTGAAGAGAAAGAGGCCATTCATCAAGGCGTAAATGGAACCCTCTCACTGGGAGGCAGGTGGGGGGGCTTATGGACCCGTTTATGTCCTCTCCTTTTTTCTCCTTGTTCTTCTTGTTCTTCGTCATGCTGAGTCAGAACGATCTGGAACAGTCTGTCCAGCCCCGACCAGTATACATGTGTAGGAAACCCTGTGATTTACTGATATAAGAAGCCCTTCCACCAAGCCTGCCTTGCCGTCTACACAGACATTTACATTAGTTAACCTCATAGCAATTGCCAAAGTAATATTTTAAGAATTCATCTTGTATTTAGAGGTCAAATAGAGTCAAATAGCTGAGGCAGATAGTAATTATGGCATTTGAAAAAGCACTCTGATTGGCTTAGAATAAATAGCCAATGAGGCACAGTGAATCAGCAGCCTCATAACAATTATGCTACCGATTTTTGGCACTTTCTGAGGCTTCAATCCGAAGCAACTTTCAAGTGACAACAATCAAAATTTGAGTAACTTATAATTATTCTTTATTGTCTATTATAGCAAAATAACTCTGACTGACTCTGTACAGAGTGTAGTCACTCTGTACTGACTGACACATATATTTTTAAATGCTCCTGAAAACGATGAACATCCTCATCCTATTATTTAAAAGAATTATATATATACTGTAATATAATTTTCTTTCTTAGAATAGTGCCTGATAGTCACATCTTAGCGATGCAGACATCTCCCACACAGACAGCCCCTGGGCCCCCAGCGTCTCACCGTGGACCTCCAGGCTGACCGAGAGGTTCATGCTCCCGGCCACGTTGACCGCACTGCACACGTACACGCCAGCGTCCTCCGGGAGGGCTCTCTCGATGTTCAGACTGCCGTCGCTCCTCAGGAAGGTTCTCACGCTGGCCTCCACCTGGGGAATCCCGTCACAATACACCATCACCACCACGGGTCAGACGACCAGCACCGCACACACACACATCCACGTGTTGATTCATGGTCCTCAGAGTGTACGATGATGCCCCATCTCACCGGCGTCCCGTCGCGTGTCCAGTGTCTCTCTGGGAGGGGAATTCCATCCAGGAGCATGCAGGGAATGCTCAGAGACTGACCGATCCCCGTGGTGATGAAGGGGGCACCGTGGGCCAACAGAGGCGGTTCTGCAGACAAAGCAAAAGGGCATCTCTGGAGAACATGTGTCCGGACTGAACTCCACAGTTGTATCCACTTATCAGCTAGGGCAGGCATCATCCACCAGCCTCATTCTTTACCACAGTAATGCAGGGACAAAATCGGCCTACCCAGTCCCGTGACTGTGATCCTGGCCTCCGTCTTGATGCTTCCAAACTGGTTTTCAGCCTCGCAAGTGTACAGCCCTTCATCATCCAGCCAGACACCTGAAGTTCAACACACAGTCGAGCCCAGTCAGTAACAAGGATCTATATTTCACAACGCCACATAAACGTTGACGGCCGGGAGGCAAAGTGCCACGATCAATCAGGAGTGATTCATAATGACATAATGGCAAGTGGCACCCCGCTGATCCAATATGCAGCGGTTTGGGCGCTGCTCTGAAGATGAAATCCCAGATCCAAACACAACACAATGGGATTAGTGTGCTGTCCCGCTGGGCTGCACAGGCGCCCGGCTCCAATGGTTTCCAGCGGGGCTAAGCCGACGGTGGTTACGCAGTTCACTCAGCCTTCACTCTTCGTATTTAGATGCTACGGCTAGTGTTGGAATAGCTAAACGACAACACGTATAAACAAGGCAAACCGAACCAGATGGATGGATTAGGACAAGGGGAGAATACAAAAACACGTGGGGAGGGGAGGGACGGGGATGAGGGAGGATAACTAGTGGACTCTATTATTATACGAAACACTGGCAGGTAGAAAGGAAAGCCATCTGCAACATGTTGAAAAAATTAGGTCAGCTGTCAGCAACAGATGGGGAATTGCAATAGAAGCAGTACGGTTTAGTCTCTGGCAATGTATGCAAACATTTCTGTTCCTCTCTGGGATGCTCTAACACACGCTATAAACATGTCTGGGGCGTACAACACGTCTTTGTCGGTGTTCAGCTTTATATAAAAAAACAAGTGAAAATAATGTAAAATTGCTTTGAATTCTCTGCGGTCGAGGTGGGACTTTTGAAATGAGACCTGTGATAATTTAATAATGAGGCAGATCCACGATGTACACAACAGGACGTCAACCGATGAAAAGCGGCTTACGAGACTGTCTTAAACTTTGTTGCTCCGAGATTGTATCCCTCAAAACACCAAACTCCACACTCCATCAGGGCCAATCATATCCTGTAACATCCGCTCCGTCAGTAGAGCACTCACTGGAACTAATTTGAGCGGCTTTAATGTCTTCTATATTTACATATTTTTGTATATTTATATCCAAGAGAATGTTGATCATGCTAGTAATGCCACTGCGACTCACGGGCGACCACTAATAACGGTGTTCTGTTTCCGCGCCGTGCCACGGCACCATGTCACTCAGGATAAATGGAGAACTCACTCTGAATCACAAGGTTGTTCTCCTCCGGCCGCAGGGTCCCGCCGGGGCTGGAGACCTGCGCTGGGATTGGACGGCCATCTTGTCTGCGCCAGGTCAACGTTGGCAGCGGGTAACCTCGTGCCGCACAAGCCAGGGTTAACTTCTCCCCCACGCTGGCGCTGATGTCGACCGGCGTCTCGGAGAAGGACGGAGCCACTGTGGGACGGAGCGTAGGATGGTAGAGGAGATTAACGACGCAACGGAGAGGTACCGTTGACAAGCAGACCAGTCTTTTCTTGTATTACAAGATATACTGATTGTACCGCATCTGTTTATTTGTTTTAAAAAATCCCAAAGTCATCTAAAGTACATTATGCAGTTTGCAGTTTACTGACAGCAATGTGTATCACATTGGGACTCCTTTGTAAACATACATTTTTGTTTGCCAGAATGCTAAATCCTGCTCAACCCTACATAACAAACTTGATAGAGCGTTAATCCAAAAACAATACAACGTGATAGCTACTGCCTCCGCTGCATGGGATCGCCAACCAAAGGTGCTTTGCTCACCTCCCACCTCCAGGACCACCCTGGCCGAGGACGTCCCGGCTGAGCTGCGGGCCACGCAGCTGTACTCTCCTCCATCCCCCTCCTGGACCCCCGGGATCCGCAGGGTGCCACGGGAAATGTCCTGCTCAGAGCCCACCTCCAGCCCCTCTGCAGACACACACACGGTACGAACACATACAGCCATGTACCCCCTGTCTCAATCAGGACACAACGGGCCACGCTGTCTGTGCATTTGGAGCGAGAGTTTCGGAAGGTGAGTTTATGGTGGGGCATTCACCTTTGAACCATTGGAAGGGTTGGAGGAGGGGAACCTGTGGCGTGACACTGTAGGGTAGCATCTCCCCCGACGACCACCAGCACCACCTGCTGAGCCACCGAGATCCTGGGTGTCTCTGGGGAGGGGGTGTGGGGGAGGGGGGGATATCACTCATTCACTCTGTCGTAAGAGAGCTCCGTTATCGAACAGACAGCTCGCCATTGTGGCACAGCACCTTCGTGGCAATATAGCTTTTCCAGAGATCCATTAGATGAGGCTGAGTTCCCCCCAACCCCTGCCCCTTACAACTGCAGCTGCCCTGGCCCCTGGTAAATATAGAAACAGTGGAGTGACATTTCCAAACACTCTAAGTTTGTGTTGTGTGTACGTTTTTGAGCGCCTTTTTTTGTATGTGTGTGTGTGTGTGTGTGTGCGTTTGCATGTGCGTTTGTGTGTGGGTGTTTTTGTGTGTGAGGGCTGGTGTCCATCACTAGCTTACGTTGAAGGTCTTTATTTCTCCTTCCTGTCTTGGGCCCTGCGGCCGGAGCAAGAGTTGAGCAACATGGAGCAACATGGATGGTGATAGAAGGCCACAGCCGTGAGTCTGAAGTAAAGCCACCTGGACCGTACGTCCACTACATCATATTAAATACTTCTAACATGGCAAAATAAGCATAACGTATCAGTTGAATAGGACTTAAAACCCTTAAAAAAACTGATTCATGAGGTCATATCTGGAACCAGTTCTAAAGGTGCATTCACACCCATACATACAGTCAATGCAAAGATGCAAGAGAGGTTAATTTTCGCATGGCTTGTATGGCACGATGCACAAACAGCCTGCCGCACGTGGAGTCCACATGATTCTACGCTGTTCGAACTTTCCCACGAATATCGCTTGAGGCGTTGTTGTGACAGCCTATCAGCGTTCACTCCCTGCAGTCCAGATTGAACCGCATAATGGAGGAGAAAGTGCTGTTGCCTTTTGCAGACTCCCGGAGCTCTATAATATAATATAAATTATAATATCAAGGCCAAAAGCTGTGTGCGCCTCCGGATGATATTATGAACCCATAAACGACTGTTTTGGGTTCTTCAACGTCACTGGTACTTCAACAACAAGTAAAGCCTCGCATTGGTGGTCTCGGCCAAGGTTGAGAATTCATTGGCTGAAAGAAACGTTGGCGTTCACAAGAGGTAAGTCCCTCCTCCTTCCATATTCTCCTCCACCAAAGTTTGAGCAATCGAATACTGGCAGTAAAACAACACGCTCAATCTAGCAGTTGAAGAAATATTGAGACGCACCTGAGTAAGTGAGTGAGACAGACTTTGACGCAGTCCCAGCCTCATTGGTTGCCAGACACGTGTAGTTCCCAGCATCCTCTGGGCCAGCGCCGGTAATGGTCAGAAGTCCATTGTGGTGCAGTTGCAACCTGCAGTGAGCAAGGCAGGAATGTTCCATGGAAATACTATTAAATCATTTATCTATAATTACACGTGCAAATGTCTCGGTGAGATCTTGTTTTTCATTTTCTGAACTATTCTTGGGGGTATCAAGTATAGCAACTAGAAACTTTAAAAAAAAGGACTTTAAATGTGTAACGGGTAACCAGACACGGCCGTGTTAGACGGAGGAGGTCGGCGAGCGGTGATGAAAACAAGATCTGTCTGGATTGCGGCGTTGCTTAATGCGCCGGCTAAGTGGAATCGAATGGCTCTCAGAGGCTCTGCGGGGCCCCGGGGGCCCGGGCGCTGAGTGCGCTCCAAGAGGGCTCCTCACCTCGGCCCATTACTGAGGAACGTTTTTCCATGGCTCCAGAAGAGGCTGGGGGGCGGGGAGCCGGAAGCCCTGCAGACCAGGCGGACCTCGCCCCCAAGGGAGAAGGCCTGGGCGGGAGGGCCGACGTCCACCGACGGAGCCTCTGAAGGGTAACCAAGCAGGGGGGGAGGCAGGGGAGGGGAGGGGAGAGTAGGGGAGGGGGGGGGGGGGGGTAAATGTCTGATGACTTAAGAACATGTCTGTATGATGTCACCCGGAACACACAACCCCCCCCCCCCCCCCGCAGTCTGAGGCTAATCGTTTCGTCTGTACACACGGTGAGGAGTGAAGAGGCTGAAGTCACCGGTTCCCAGACACACTGACAGCTGTGCTTTTTTTTTGGTTTTCCTTCGCTCAATTTCCCTTCTGTTGTGGAACATCTGAAGGGGGGTTGCCCACCATTTAAAAAAGACATCATTTCTAACATCTATCAATTCCCGGCTGTTTCACAGAGCATGTTCTGAGCGGCTGAAGTCCTGCTGCTCGCACACTCCAGCTCTGGCAAATCACAACCAGATGGCCGAGCCCTGAAGGATGTGTCAGCGCTCCAGCAGATGAAACCCCCTTTCTCCGCCATGAGCGGGACGCATCCTCTGTCCCCCTGAGTGAGGTACCTGGGACGCTGAGCCACACGGCGATCCGGGAGCTCCCGTGGGTGTTGGTCGCCACGCAGAGGTACTCCCCGGCGTCCCGGGGCTGCACCCCCGTGATCCGCAGCGACGAGTCAGTGGCCAGAGCCACCCGCCCCGAGTGGGCGTGGACGGGCCGTCCCGCCCGGAGCCAGGTCAGGTTGTGGCGCACGGTGCCCTCCACGCGGCAGGACAGGATGGCCACCGCGCCCACAGAGGAGCTGACGTTGAGGGGGGCGTGCAGGACCGGCGGCGGCTCTGAGTGGGACGGGGACCAGGACGGCAGGGGGAAGCAAACAATCAAAAGAGGAGGACAAACGGCTGAACGGTTGTCTAAATAGTTTACTCACGATACTAATGTTTGGACGGGCACGTCGGGCTTCGTAGCATTACGTGTGAGATAAAGACTTGGAGCGTATTTCAAAGCTGTCGGTTGGACTGCGATGTGTTGAAGGGAGTCAGAAGGGATGAGATGCACATTATGTCTGTTTATGGAAATCACTGACGTTATCTATCTGCCTGTCCTCTTGTTTCTTCCTGTTGAGGTTTCCGAATACGTTTATGCACGTTTGTGTGTGTGTGTGTGTTTTTGTGGGTGTGAGCATGAGCATGTGTGAGCAGGAGCGTGTGCGTATGTGTGTGAGTCTGTGTGCGTGTGTGTGTGTGTGTGTGTGTGTGTGTGTGTGTGTGTGTGTGTGTGTGTGTGTGTGTGTGTGTGTGTGTGTGTGTGTGTGTGTGTGTGTGTGTGTGTGTGTGTGTGTGTGTGTGTATGAAACATACCTCTCACAACAAGCTGCGTCAGGGCGCGGCCCTCCCCGGCGGTGCTCTGTGCGACGCACTCGTACGGCCCTTCATCCTCACCAGACGCTTGGGGAATTTCCCATAATGCTTTGCCAGAGGCCCTAAATATTGACATAGGGTTGATTTAAGGGCTGTTGCATGAAGGCTGGAAACTGGTTCTAATTTATTATCACATTTTATTAGCGTCACTTGTACACAAAGAACTGATATATCGTTTAGACAAGTTTGCTTTGCTTTAATGGGTAAACATGAGGTAGATCAGGACAGAGACGGTAATGGATGTAGAAAGAAGAGTCGGTAATCTTTTCAGATGAGCTAACTGAATGTGTAATGTAAATAGAATGAACGTGTATACATCACAATGGAATGACGAACTAATACCCTTGTGTTCGACGCAACTAATGCTTCTCAGACCCACCACACCATAAACATGCGAGACAACTTGCCGAATGACCTAATTAGACTTTTACAGCTGGCAATAATACATACAACAGAGTGCAATTATCGAGGTGTAAACCGGAGTACTAGCTTGCTGGTAGATCAATGAAGAAACAGACTCACTGGAAGAGTTTTTCCTCGCCCAGGGTAATCCCACTCCTGGTAAAGCGTAGCCTATAGGGAATGTCGCTCTCAACCCAACAGCCAATCACAGTGCGCTCCATGAAGAGGCCGTTGACTTCGTCAGGCATGCTCACAGCTGGGGCATCTAGGGAAGGGGAGGATAGCAGGGTAAGGGTCAGGACGTGAGATTAATGATGTGTGGAAGACGCTGGAAAGTGGCCGTTTGTTTCTCCTGTTGTCTTGCCTGGAATGATGTTGGTGTAGGAGACACTGGACAGCCTCTGGAAGCGGTATCCCGCGTCGTCCTTCCCCGTCGCCTTGATGAAGAAGCTCTGGGATGGAGTGCGGAACTCAGGAAGGCTCCAGAGCCCTCTGCTGCCCAGGTCAGAGGGCAGCGGGACGGGCAGGGTCCGCAGAGTCCGCCCCGCCCCCGAGACCAGCTCCACATGACTCAGATGGCCTGGGGGGTCCAGCCCGGTGCACTTCAGCAGGATGTGGGCTGGAACGCCTGACGAGGTTTGGAAAGAAATGAACTGATTGGAAGAAACAAGTCTCGAGACTCACTTGTTCAGAGTTCCCCTAGATGCTGCAAAGCCCCCCCCCCACACCCCTCTTAAACACTTATGTATGTTGTACGTCCTGGCACTTAAAAATAGTACTTAGCTTTGTGTAGCATCTCATCTTTGCTATCTTTGTTGTGTACAGGGAATAGGTTAACCTAGCAATTGTGAGTGCTTGGCACTTCCTTGGCACATACTTACTGTACCGACAGCGATATACTGTTGTCTCTCTTTTTTATGACAAATGTACTGCTTATTGTCGCTTTGGATGAAAGTGTCTGCTAAATGCCCTCAATCTCAAC
>OLKM01000347.1:155208-160208 GCA_900291075.1 Melanogrammus aeglefinus | reverse complement strand
GTGAACGATCGACGATCTTGTGAAACCTCATCCAGCGTGTCTCCGTCGACCGGGGGACTGTCTGGAAGGGCCCCGCTCGGACTATTCTGGGAATGATGAAAGAGGGGATGTGAAGGGAGGATTGAGCCAAGGCTCCCTGCTGCTGCTCCTTCCATTGCTACCTTTAAGGGAGTTGGGGCCTAGGTAGCTCAGGTAGGTCGGCTTAGCTGAGGAGGTAGAGCGGGTTCACTTGCAACCTGAAGGTTGCTAGTTCAATCCCCGGCTCCTCCTAGCAAAGCGTCCATGTGTCCCTGGGTAAGGCACCTAACCTTAACTGCTCCCGAAGAGCTGGCTATCAACTTGCAAGGTTTACTCCGCTAAATAATGTATAGTTAGAAAGTGGGGAACTATGGGTGGTTTTAGGGGTCATTGACGGTTTTAGTCGTCATTGTCCCTGATTGAAAGTGACTATCCGTTGCAGCAAGGAGCAATTGGCAATTTTCTGCTAGAAGGACCTCTTGGTCCCATCAGCAGGCCCACCTGCCTAGCCGGTCCCTGCTCACACAAACCCACTGGTTTCCCACCACCTGCGTCTTCTACATGTGGGCGTTTGCTGGCCGCGGTGCCGATGTGCTGAGGGTTCACGTTCGCATAGAGCGGGCCAGACTCAGATCACTGACAGAGTTTTGTTTCTAATTCAACAAGCAATCATGGCTGAAGGCTGACCTCCGCAAGGGTGCTGAAATATTCTGCAGGATGTTTTCTTTTAAGCAGTCAAAGCTGGCAGTGGGCAGGATGACGAGGCCGGCGTTAACGGCATGTGTAAGCCATTAGTCTGTACAAGAAAACCAGTTGTATTCATAAAATATGAAGAGATGTCTGCTCAGCGTTGCTTGTGATTGCAAATTGACATCACAGTAGGAGCGCCGTTCCCCCAAGAATATATCAGCATCTGGTAGCCTGCAAGGATCAGAACAATTTAGTTTTTTTTGTTTTTCAGAGCTGGCATTAGCCTCAGCCTTGCTCCGGGTTCGAAAGCCCCAGACGGGCTGTGTTTCCTCAGCGGGGGGAAGCAGGTTTGTTCATCAATTCCCTCATTGATTGGAACCAGTTACTAGTGAAAAGAGTGTGATACGGTTTGGGCTGACAATGTGCTGTTGTTTCTGTGTGGATGTGTGTGTGTGTGTGTGTGTGTGTGTGTGTGTGTGTGTGTGTGTGTGTGTGTGTGTGTGTGTGTGTGTGTGTGTGTGTGTGTGGTGTGTGTGTGTGTGTGTGTGTGTGTGTGTGTGTGTGTGTGTGTGTGTGTGTGTGTGTGTGTGTGTGTGTGTGTGTGTGTGTGTGTGTGTGTGTGGGGACTCAGAAGCAGCTCCACCGGGCAGCTGCATTGGAGGGGAGAGGGAAGCTATGACAGATCATATCCTGGGATTACAGAGTCAAAGAAGCAGTCTGTTTTCTCTCCTCTCTGCCCCTGGGGACCGCAGAAAGATTGCACATTTGATTTGGCCTCAGACTTTATTAAACTGCTCTTAAGTGGGAGCGTTTTGGTGAGGGTTGAACTACTTGTGAGGGTTTGAGGGATTAAGGGATTTGCATTAATGTGGTAAAACGTGCCACCCGGGAGTGAAAGTTACAAAGGGCTGAGTGCTCTGAAACATGCTGAATCATTTCAGACGCACGAGAAATTAGAAACGTACAATGCTTGACCGGTGTATCACATTATAGTGTGTGGGAGTGTAGACTCCGAACACAGAGACATCTAGGCCAGCCAATCACTAAATACACGGGGCTGCTCCAGCAGAATGAACTAGCGGTGGTCCAGTGAGGGTGTGAGTGAGTAAGTGAGTGAGGGGTCTAAATTAACCCCAGCAAAGGCCAGTGCGTCAGAGACATGACATTCAAACACTTTTTATAGAACTTTAGGCATTATGGAGTGTTACTAAACCCCTCGCCTGGTGCAACCCCACCCTATTCGTCATGCACCAACACACACACACACACACACACACACACACAGACACAATGCAATATGCATATTAGAGCCCGACCGGTCTATCGGTGGGCCGATATTATCGGCGGGCCGATATTATCGGCCGATATTAGGCATTTTCCAAACTATCGTTATCGGCCGATAAAAAAAATATCTGCTGATTTATTTATTTATTTATTTATGTTTTTTTTGGGGTTGTTGTGTTTTGTTCAAAGGACTTTGAGTTTCAAATCTTAAGTTAGTGTTTTTATACATTTTATTTATCAGAACTTTCATACATTGTGATTTAGACCTTTCTGTTGTGACAATAAAGTTTATTTTTAAGCTGCATTACCTTAATGTTTTAGTGAGGACTTCAAATAACCAATGTTAGGGAAATCTGTTTATGTTTTGTTACGCGTTTCTGAAATTTCTTTTTTAAACATATATATCGGCCGATATATCGGAATAACAGATTTTTAAATCATCAAATATTTGTATCGGCCTTAAAAATCCTTTATCGGTGGGGCTCTAATGCATATACACAAACGCAAACCCCAGATACACACTCGATATGTACAAATGCACACAAGCTCAAACACAGACACACATTTATACAAACACAGCACGATCATTAACACAGCACACACGCACCAAACACAAAAACACACCCAACCATACACACACACAAACACACACAAAACACATGGTATAGGCATAAACTTGTAGGCAAAGACTTGAGGCGAAACAGACACACACAATCATCCACACATATCTGTGTTCAGGGGTTCACTGGGCCAGCGGCGCTAGCCAATCACGTCGCGTGTTGACATGCAGGATACCAGTGTCTCTCGGAGAGGAAACTCTGGCTTCTTTTAAGTCTGACGGGGAGGTCGCAAGCGGGGCGCCTGACACAGACTTCCTCGGACTACGTGCTCCCACTGCTGCCGACGACTGATGTAGGCGTTCTACCGGCAGTCACATGATACGGTCATGTGACTCATGTCATCGTTACAAACAACAGGACGCTAATAGGAAATATCGGTTTCTCCTCTCCTCCTAACAGCATTGTGTATTGTGCTATATGCTATCAAAGTGTGAATCTCTATTGACTATGCGATTGACACACAGCACACTGTCTTTTGAGCAACAGAGAGAAGAGTCTCTAGTGCGTAAGGGGTTCGCTATTGAAGACATTTTAATGTCCTCGCGGCATTACCTCGTTGACCTGCTGCTTGTCCAGGTGAAAGATCTGTCCAGAAGAAGTGGCGGCGATCTCCTCGTAGGCCCGGTAGCCTGGCTGCGAGCGGTCGCCACAGTCCCCTGTCAGGACGAACACCACCTGGGGAGGAAGAGCGATAAGGGGCCCGCAGACAGTTTAAGATGATTACCAAACTATTACCAGCAGGTGGCTGTCGATAGACTAGAAATCGGGGAGAAATAATCGTACTAAACTTTAATCCTATTATCTCAATAAATTGCACCCCCTGCACTCTGGGAGTATCCAATTAAAAACGTACTTCTGCTAAGTAGCAACCATCGAGGAAATCTTTCGTTATGTAACAGTGCTCAGCTTTTTTTCTGCTGATTTAATGTATTTTAATTCTTAAGATTCTGGGGGGGAGAGGGGGGTTGGTATGGGGAGATTTACAAATACCATATTTGTAATGGTATCCCAGTGCTGGTATGTGAGGAACGTGTTGGCTGGTGTTACGTTCCTGTGTATTTGTGGGGTTCTGGCAGTCCCCCGTTTCTGTTTCCGTTTCTATGCCCTAGACCGGAGGCTCGTAACCCTTGGTGTTAAATTAACTCACTAACAGCGGCCCTGTGCAGATTCCTCCCTTCATCGGCTTCACAAAGTGTCTGGAGTCATCGTACAGCCCTCACCCCTGCCTGACCGCCCTCCCCCCCCCCCCCCCCCCCTTGCCCCCCACACCCGTTTCCTTCAGCATGTCTCCACGGTGGGGGGGGGGGGGGGGGGGGTGAGGGTCTCCTACCTGGGACTGGCGAAGCTGCACCAGCTGCAGGACGTCCCGTTTGAGGCGGTAGTCCTTGGCCCGGGCGTCCGTGAACACGTAGATGAAGGAGCGGGGCAGGGACACCTCCAGAGCCTTTTTGATCGCCCCGATGCTCATCTCGGGACAGTCCCCCCCGCCCTGGGAAAGGAGAGGCAGAAGACATGTTTTGAAGGATTGTTTTGCGTCAGACTGTTTCGGCTGTTAAAAAGAATCACCAGAGCAAAACAGCTGTTTGGTATATGATCAACAGAACCAAAACAAACAACCGTGCTCCAACCATCTCAAAAACAAAATACTCAGGAATACGTCATGAGTTTGCAGCCTATGCAGGCAGTAATATAGTTTAACATCCTGCACAGACAATATAGCCGTATAGCTATGCCTCCTGCACAGATAGCATAGCTATACAGCTATACATCCTAAACAGCCAGCTATATAGCGAAACATCCTACAGACAATACAGCTAAATAGATAAACATGGTACATGGACGGTAAGGCTATATAGATATATAGCTTTACATCCTACTCAAACAGTATAGATATATATACCTATACATCCAACAAAGACAGTAAATATATATATATAGTAT
Source organism: Melanogrammus aeglefinus (assembly GCA_900291075.1). NCBI lineage: Eukaryota > Metazoa > Chordata > Actinopteri > Gadiformes > Gadidae > Melanogrammus > Melanogrammus aeglefinus. The sequence continues at coordinate 155,655 of OLKM01000347.1, read as the reverse complement.
ATACTGTATATACCTATACATCCTACACAGACAGTATAGCTATATAGCTATACATCCTAGACAGACAGCATATCTATATATCTATACATGGTACATAGACGGTATGGCAATATGGCTCTCTGGCCCCTACCTGAACAAACAGCTCCTGCAGGTCCTGTTGGAACTTTTTGGGGTCAGTAGTGATGGAAATCGGGCCGATGTCTGTAGGGAAACCACGCAAGACAGCTTGAATCACACTCATCCATCAAAGAGCAGCCGAAACACACTACATTGAATTACAATTAATCGTTTAGCCCTTTAAAGTCATACTACAGCGGAACATTTCCCACTGCGTTAGAGTAATGTTCAGCTAAGATAGAAGGCAGGGTACTTCAACAACAACTTGAAAAATAATTTTACTTTTCAATTTGGAACTGAGGTGGCTTGACAACTGACCGATACATGTCA
>OLKM01000347.1:147708-152708 GCA_900291075.1 Melanogrammus aeglefinus | reverse complement strand
CACAGGCTTTCCCAAATCGAGGATGAGCCATATATTCACTTTTATAGCTGGTTTTGTTTTTAAATAAGTTTGTAAGCAGTTGAACACATTTTCTTCATTCCCATGCTGTGTCATTGGCTCAAACTCATTTGCTCACTGACTGTTGATGACAAGTTGGAATGCCATTTTTGTTTGATTTAGTGCTAAAATTAAGTTTAATGAAATCAAGTTGTGGATTACAATAGAGCTCAATAAATAGCTCTGTTATGCAACTGTTTGAAATGACTATACAGCTATTTTATTTTAACAAAGACCTACCTGGGTCATGGAAGGGGACCAGCACAAAGTTCTTGATTGGTCTCGTTGGTCGGTTGAGCGTCTTCTCCAGGATCCGCGAGGCGCCCTCTATCACCTGCTTCAGATCGTCGTACATGGAGCCGGTAACATCGAACACAAAGGCCAGGGTGGAGGCGCTGTCACTGGACCCAATATCCTCCTCGATTCGGGGCACTGCCAGGACTCCGTGCACGCTGACACAGAGCGCCAAGACCAGGGAATTTAACGCAACACCCTTCATTTTCAAGACTCAGAGCACAAACTTACTGCATCTGTGCGCACGAAAAAAACATGCAACTTTTTCAAACTTGGAACGAACAAATAAAATCCCTTTCAACGTGTTTAGTTTTAAGAAGTAGAATGCCTTAGTCTGGAGAAATCTAGGTAAATCCCATGGATAGCCCTTCAGAGATATACATCCGTGCGCAAAGTTTGGAGGGACCAGAGCATGAGCGTGTGGGCTCCGTAGTACAGAGAGCCCCCGGAGGACTGGTGCGGCTGACGCTTCAAACGGGGGCGGAGATGGGTATTAAAAGGGTCTCGGGAACCTAAGGGAGGTTTTTTTTTTGGTCTGTAACATGACCCTGTTGGCCCTTTTCCACATGCGCCTACATCGTTTAGAAAGTCTTGTCGAGCAACGCACAATTCCACGCACTTCTTCCAAACTTTTACGCACTTGTTGATCCCATACATAGGCCTACATGGAATGTGGAGTAAGCACCGTTCATAATAAGGTTGAGGGGGGAGGGTGGAATAGGGAAATGTTGTTCATCCTCAACAGGCCATTTCCCCAAAAGATTAGGATAGGCTTAAGGCAATTAAGCGTCTAACTTCTTCTACTAACTTATACCAGGATTTGAATATGTTTTTTTTGTCACACTATTTTAAGCTTGATTGGCAATCTATTTTTTTTTCATGTTTTTAAGCGGGGGATGGTTATGTCCACGTTGATTTGCTTTTATAATGTATAATTTAAATGAATACATTGCATCTCATCTGATCGTTGGCACATTGAACATTTAGTTGCTCTCACACTTTGTCGTCCATCATGTCACAAATGTCTTTTGCACACATGCAAGTGCATTTCGCACACAGGCTACAGTGCATTGTTCCCCACAGCCATAACTTGTCAGTCACACCAAGCTACAATATGAAGTCAGTCTCTTCCCACTCTTTAGCCCATCCATACTCAATTATGAAATTCTGGATTTAGTAACGCATATTAAGATTATTTACTTTAACTTTGATTTTCACAGAACAGAATCAATATCTTACAAATCAGCACTGGTAAGTCATCATTCCACTTTATATCCAATAATTAACACAGCTCTTCAATATAAACAGGGACTGGGATGGGGATGAAAATAAAAACACAAATATAATTTATTCACTCTGATTGGAAATACACTAATCATAGTTGCACACTTAAACGCATCATTTATTCTGTGTTCTTACACCAATAATCAACAGGTAAATGACATTTATCACATGGTAAATCATCATTTGCATAAGGCTTAATCAGTGAAGCAGATACAACAACTTGATGCTCAGGCTTAAAGGACCAAGTAGAGTGAGAGAGAGAGAGAGAGAGAGAGAGAGAGAGAGAGAGAGAGAGAGAGAGAGAGAGAGAGAGAGAGAGAGAGAGAGAGAGAGAGAGAGAGAGAGAGAGAGAGAGAGAGAGAGAGAGAGAGAGAGAGAGAGAGAGAGAGAGAGAGAGAGAGAGAGAGAGAGAGAGAGAGAGAGGAGGGGGGGAGGGAGAAACAGACCCAGAAGAGGGAGAGAATCAGAGAGGGAGAGAAACACAAGAGCAAGACACAGAGCAAGAGGTAGACAGTAACAGAGACACAGACGGAGACAGATTGAGAGAAAAAGTCAGAGAGAGACCTATTGAGTCTGAGAGAGACACAGATGGAAAGAGAGTCAGGGAGGCACAGATTGAGATAGAGAAACAGGGAGGGAGAGAGAGGCATTGTCACATGCTGTGGCTTCTATAAACACACACAAGACACAGGACAAAGAGGACTGTTGCAACCACACTACTCTCGCAAAGAAAGCTTTTACAGCCAGTAGTATTGATGTGTTTGAGAGAGAGAGAGAGAGGGTGGGATGCGGTGGTTGTTTTACAATGGAGGCTATGAGCCTGGGCCGGGGCTTCAGCTGTAATGAGTGTCAGCAGCGCTGGTCGTTCAGGATGTGGGCCGCGTAACCCCATAGGCGCTATAAGACGTCAGTTAACGGAAGTGGGAGAGAGACACCATGGAACAGTGGGGGGGCCGCCACGGCCCCTAAACCTCGCCAAACCGACACCACAACGAAACAGCAGAAGGAAAACAAAACTGTGGCACCTCCTTAACCTTAGAACCTCTGAATCGGAAGGGGGAGGCCATTTTTCCCAAGGGAAAATAAGTGCATGTTTGGGGGGTGATCGTAATAATAATAATAATATTAATAATAATAAATACAATGTTCCATTGAACCCACTTGATGCAAATAAAAACATTTACGAGCAGGAATTATAATTGTCTTAAATATCACAGTCATATTTACATAATACAATATAATATAGGCCTACTCTTCTGCGACATGACATCCATTTACAAAAGTCTACATTCCCTCGCTCCCTCGCTTCCAGCTTTGCCCTCTCTCCCACAGACCATGAAGTCATCACAGCACAGGTCTTCGGATCAGATTCACAATGCTTGTTACCAAACACACGCACACACACACACACACATGCACTCACACACACAACACACACACACACACACACACACACACCACACACACACACACACACACACACACACACACACACACACACACACACACACACACACACACACACACACACACACACACACATACACAGTGTATGACCATGTCTCTCATGAGGCAAGTCGCTCTGGGGGTGTCCCTGGTACAACCAGAGCACAACACTGTGTCTGTAAATGTGTCCCACGTGCACCGCTTCACGTGCACTGCTGTACTCGCACTGCTTCACGTCCACTGGTTGGCACACTGTGTAATGTAAATATTCCGGAGACAAGAGTCATTTTACAATCCGTTTTTGTTCGGTACAAATGTGGTCACGGACACAAATTCCATACTGGAGGACCCCCAAAGAAGCCCGGTATCCCATGATGCACCTCCAGGGGAACACCAACGAGGGAGATCTCTGATGATGTGGTGGGTCCGGATTGGCTTTTGCAACACAGACACTGATTTCCGGACCCGTCTGAAAAGAAAATACAAATGGATAAATCAAAACCTGGATAATATCCACGTGTCAAAAAGCACACACAGGCATCTTTTACTCGATATTTTTGATCCATTTTATTCACATTTTAAACCCATCCATTTTATTTCAAAGTCTGTGTCAATACAGAGGCCTATCTCCAGACTCCCAACCCAGTCAGCCACATGTTGAGAGGGCTGTCAAACAGTGGTGATGAAGGGCAGAACAATGCGCTGGTGGGTGGAGAAGCTGCAACACTCTTCACTGAGCCCCTGCAAAGGCCTGCTACTTGTGGCGTGATTGCCAGCAATCAAGTAGGACATTTGAATAATTCATAAGGGCAGACTGGGAGCTGACAATGGCTCCTTTTCCGCTTTGTCTGCAACCCAAAGCCTCAATCCCGTTTCATATTTTCCTCTCCAATGATTTCATGATCTGGTTATAAAGGTAGTCGGAGCGGGGGAGTGATTCTATTGGACGCCCCGTAGACCGTGGCACCGCCCCCTTTACCTCACATGCCCTACACGAGGCCGTCGTAGAGCGACAGAGCCTGGACAATAGACGGGTCCGCCTTGGAGCCCTCCTGGAACTCCTGCAGAGTCAGCTTGCCGTCTGCATTCTGGAACAGAAACAGAGGACATCATGAAATGGAAAGCCATTTATTGATTGGGAAGGGCGCCTGCATGCAGGGCCCTGCCAGCAGGGGGCGAGAACGCTGCTCATGCACAAACGCTGGCTCGCTGCCATTTGGACTTGAATCTCTTTAGCATGAATGCCCTTGATGGGTAACACATATTCTGTCGCACTACAAATGAATTGAGGACACCCTGTGTTGTATAGTCTGTAAAGTCTTCCAAAACCTGCCATTTTCTATAATTCCAATTAGTAGATGCACAGTGAGATAATGAGATACATGACATTAAGGAGCAGGTGTGGGTGAGGGAATCTTGCCTCCCCCCCCCCCCCCCCCCCCGCCACCCCCTCCCCCGGCTTCAAGTAGCGCAGCGTCTGGGTGAATCCCCGAAGGAGGGGATTCAGACCCCTTCATGTCTCTGGAGGTATCAAGGTAGCGACCCAGAAACAAATCCTCCGTAGAGAGTCGTGTTCAGAAGTGTGAATACCCCTGTGTTACCTGTGTTATGTGATTGTTAATTAAGTTTGTAGGAACTGTAGGTAGGTGGATGTAGATATTGGTTCGGGTGGAGTGAGGTTTTGGCGAGCAGGCGGTTTCTCGGGCAGAAGACAGTGGTATGTGTGACGAATAAAAGCAGGGAGGAGGCAGGGTTTGATGCAGAACAATTTGGTTTAATTTCTTATACTTCAGGTTTATTTGATGATTGATTTCGCATCAATTTCACTATGTTCATTAATAAGGAATTACTTCAAACTACTGCAGGTACAAACACAAGAGAGCAAGATTTTGAAACTAGACTACCAAAGACACATGGTC
>OLKM01000347.1:107500-146241 GCA_900291075.1 Melanogrammus aeglefinus | reverse complement strand
TCATTTCATTCGTAATGTTTATTTTTGTCTCTCATTCATGCGTCATCTCTCTTCTATCCTTACCTTTACTTCCGTCTATTTATCGATCTATCCATCTCTCTCTTCTCATCTCTCTCTCTCTCTCGTCTCTCTCTCTCTCTCTCTCTCTCTCTCTCTCTCTCTCTCTCTCTCTCTCTCTCTCTCTCTCTCTCTCAAGCGGGAAATACCATCTCTGGTCATTAGTGAGACGAATGCCACTGGCGCATCGCTTGAAAGGTGTAGCACATAGGACTGGAGAATATTCAGGGCAGGTATGGTTCACCCCACCTCCAAAAACACACATGTAAACTCCACCAATTCTCCCAACATTCCGTCTTCAATAGACATGGCAGAAACTTCTCCTCCAAACAAGGCGAGATCTCGCTCCGATGCAGGCAGTTGTTTTGATTTCTAGCTAGTCTATGTTGGAATGCTTTGCTTACAACGGGGGGCAGCATTTACCATTAACTCCCGGAAATTGTTGCCTGCGGCACCAAGGGCTTAACGGAGGCTGTGATTGGCTGAACAAGGAGATGGCTGGCTGTGAGAGGAGATATTAGCGGCGAGCAGACTGAACATTTTCAAAAAGGGAAAAAAGGCACTTGCAGCCATTGATACTCTGGAAGTGAATGAATCAAGTGAGAATATAAAGAAATGCAAATGCAATGTAAAAGTACTACTGTCCTCATGTTATACAGTAGTCCTCTGTACATGAGTAAGTACCAGAAACTGGATATCAATAACCTCTGTATTGGGCACCTGATACAATCAAAACCACTTGTAGGATGTTCACTTGAACCTCGAGTATCTTCTGAAAAGCATTGCAAGCTGGCTTATTATTTTTGACAGACAACCGTGCAACTTTAAGTTGGTGACTCTGACTCAACACATACATGGAATATGTTTTCCTAAAACTTTTCATTTGTTTTGCGTGATGTGTTTTCCATCCCAGAACAACGGCTTTTGGTGTTCCGGGATGCGTAGGAAACCTGTACCAAGTTATCTGTGCATATTCCTAGATTTCTCTGATATCTTAATATGAAAATCTTTTTGAGCTGAATGGTGAAGATTGCAGTTTTAAAGCACTGAACAGTGCGGTCAGACTCCATGTCTGTGCCGCCCCTCGGACCAGATAATCTATCTGTTTTCTCCTCCTGATATCTGACCAGACAGCTGGCCAGACAGTCTTCCTACCAGACATAAATCCAAGCAGACAGACATCCTCTCACCTATTTGAGCTGAGAAATTATCTTTGGGGATCAGTACCTATCAACAACCATATAGGTTGCCTCAGACTAAAAATCCCTGTATTGATAAGATTGAGACAGTATGACTCCATCGTCTCACTTACTCAAAGCCTTTTCTGCCCTTTTGATATAAAGCCCTTGAGGGGGCTGCTGTTGCCATAGGCCTGTTCTACCCTCTAAGCCAGCCTCCATTCCACAAACACCCATACCCCTTACAAAAGAAAGCATTAATTACAGCCCATAACATTTGGCTCATTCCGACCTTTAGAATTTGGGTCCGTCTTAAAGGCATATTTGTTAGGATTGCAATTATTGTTAGTGTTGTTATTCTAAGATACTGAGTCTGAGGGCAATCAACGCTGTTGTGTGTGTGGTAGAACAGGATCAACTCCCTCCATTACTTATTCTAACTATACCCATACAGCTCTAAACAAATATTACATAATAGTACCGTTTATTGATCACATTATTGAACTCCCTACATGCAGTCAGCATTTTGGACTACAGTATACTAAAGTTTTATGTACATATGGGATAGCTTAAGGGTTACGCATTGGGACTTTAATTATATATATATTATAAATCAGAAAACATGTCATTTCATTAAACTATACTTTCAATATCCATTCAGCTTTTTATATATTTGTTTGTGCTCCATTTGGAAGCGCACATGTACTCTGTATTGGACGGTACTCAATTTATTCAACCTCTGTCTTTGCCAACACGATTTCAAAATGGCTTCCGGTTATTTATAGCAACACTACAACTCTATCCGGGACAATATCATTAGTGGCTAATAGCAGCCAAATGGTCACTCCCATTTAAATCTCTAGCCAGCAATCCATTTACTAACCTTGTTCTCGTCAAAGACGTTGAACACAAAGGAGGCGAACTTGGTGGGATCCCCGAACGGAAAGAACTGCTTGTAAATCTTCTGGAAGCCGACAGCATCGAGTTGTCCACTTGGACAATCCTTAATAAATCCTTTATACCTTTAAGAAAAAGATAAACAAAGTAGGTAAAGTTGGGGGGGGGGTGTAGTATAAATAAAGAATGAATATTGTGTGAGAACAAACGACAAAAAACTACCAAGAGGGATGAACTGTCCAGAGCACTAGCACATCAAACCAAAACACCCCTCATCGCCCAGTCAGCCGTCGAGAAAAGAATTCAGCATAAAGAAAAGACTGAAAAGAGTACTAAGTGTTGTTGTTAGCATTCAGAGCTCAGGGTGCTGATCCAATAAGGGGCCAGAGTGTTTATCAAATGACCCGGCACTACCGTCGGGCTGATAATGTGCATAACTGAGGGATGGCTGTGTGCCTCCTCTGCCCGCCTCAGGAGAGGACACATCCAGAGTGACTTGACATCTCGGTTAGCCCTAAATATAGAAGCATTTCATGAGCAATTTCAAAAGCAGTCACTCAGAAGGTGGGCGGTTTCTCCCCTCGTACGGTACACACACAGGGGCTGGTCTGACGGGCCAAGGCGTGAGGAAGACCGTGGTGTTTAAATAACCAGAAGAAGAATGGATCACTTAATAAAAGGCGAAAGGTTGGTAGGTCATTCTATAAAGAGATGGTTATTGTGTCCTTGCTATTGACGAGCGAGTGCGGGCGAGTTTGATCTGCGAGAAGCAAGTTCTTTCCGTGCGTCAGTCTGCGTCAGTCTTTGCTGCTTCTACTGGCGCCTGGGCTGTAATTAAGACCAGGGACGGAGTGCTCTAATGTTGAGACTGAAGCTCGGCACGTCTCTCTCTCTCTCTCTCTCTCTCTCTCTCTCTCTCTCTCTCTCTCTCTCTCTCTCTCTCTCTCTCTCTCTCTCTCTCTCTCTCTCTCTCTCTCTCTCTCTCTCTCTCTCTCTCTCTCTCTCTCTCTCTCTCTCTCTCTCTCTCTCTCTCTCTCTATGTAGAAAAAAAACTTTTCTACTTTTAATCTGCAATGCTTTTAATGAAGCCAGCATCCCCTCATCCTCGTTGTCAAGGATACGGAGAGAATCTCTGGGAGGCAGTGGCAGCGGCAGCAGGGAGAGTTCAGCAAGAACAAAAGAGGAGAGTGCAATTCGCATTATCCGGAAAGATGCCATGTTTCAAGGTATAGCCCATTACCATGGGGGATTTCATCAAATCACTGTTCAAAGTGCAGCAATAGCAGTACATGATGATGTTTTGCCAACATGAATAGAATAAGTATGATGTGAAAAGTCACACCTTTCTCAAGCAAATTTATTTTGCCATGACTTGTAAAACGTCATACATAGCATAAAGATAGGATGGTACGTTTTACTTTCAGTTGGTTAGAGCAGGGAAAAACAATACAAATTAAAGGCCTATAGAGTGCTTTTCTAGTTGAATTGTTCATATTTACCCTGGTATTTCAGTGGCCCTTCAAAAAATGCAAGCTATAGCCTTGGGGACCACTATGCTGCGTGCTTCCTCCTCTATACTTCTTTAAACAGCTATAACACCTGCACACACGCTCCAGGTTGGCTCAGGTGTTCCATGCATCAGTGGTTTGCATGACCGCTATCCAAGTGTTGCTCGTGCATCTCCTTCTGTCCTCAACCGCAACACACCAGACATTGACACTATGAATCAGACCGGGGCCGGGCCAACGTTGCCAGACTTGAGGATGAAATATTTATTGCTGGCTACAGCATCTCCAGTTTTTGGCCACTGCCACCAGCGCCACCAACACCACAGAGGCTTCTGCTAAAGTGTTGTCTGTGGCTTCTGCTCTGCTTTCCTTGGCAGGAGCATAAGTGTGCGACGGCATTGATTTGAGGCGGACCTCCCCTCAGCGTACTACCACTGTCCCCTCAATAAAACAAAACTAAAATGAAAGAGAGCAGGGGACATAATGAAAGCACGGCGCAGGCATTTATCTAACCTGGCTAATTCTGTTTTGTGTTCCATCCGCGTCCCCTGTGCTCTACTTACACACCATCTGCCATATTCCCCCCCTGGTAAAGTTCCCTCTCATCATCCCTACAGGCAGCATCGACGCTGCTGATCTATGAGGAGGTGCTCATGGGAGATCTCTACAGAAAGGCGCATGCAGAGTGGAGACCAATAGAGTGAATGAGAGTGGCAACACAGCCTGATTAGGAGGATGGAGAGAGGGAGGGAGGAAGATGAGGAGGCGGGATGGAGGTAGGAGGATGAAGGAGGGAGAGAGGAAGATGAGGAGGAGGAGGAGGAGGAGGGAGGTAGGAGGATGGAGGAGGGAGGGAGGAAGACGATGCGGAGGAGGAGGGAGGGAGGTAGGAGGATAGAGGGAGGGAGCAAGGCAGCAAGGGAGTGAGAAGGCGAGGGAGTGAAGGCTGGAGGAGAAAGAGGAAGAGGAGGAGGAAGAAGAGGTGGATAGAGGTGATGATGAAGAGGGCAGGGGGGGGTGGGAGGAGGGGAGGGAGAGAGGGAGCCAGAGAGGGAGGGAGCGAGTTTAGGAGGGGAGGGGGAATGAGGGAGAGGATGAGGGAGGGAGGGAAGGAGGGAGGATGGAGGGAGGAAGGGAAAGAAGAAAGGGAGAGGAAGTAGAAAGGGGCAGGAGAGGAAAAAGAACAGTATTCTGCCTCAGGAAACTAAAGCAGCCCTCGAGAAAGGCCATGTCCTGGCATGCTGATGCCTAGAGGCATTTAATACCACTGCTGTTTAATACCATCGCTGTTGTGGACAGTGAACCTGGCCTTGCCCCCCCCCACACACACACACACACACACACACACACGCACACGCACACACACACACACACACACACACACACACACACACACACACTCCATGAACCCTCCAAAGGGGGGGTGTAAAGCGTTAAAGAATGCCAAGGGACGGCTCTTGTCATGCATGCAGAATAGGGTTGCGACGAGAGGCAAAGGCGAAGATGGATAACTCGTCTGTAAAGATGAGAGAGAGCAAGATAGACGAGGGAGAGTGAGAGAAAGCGAGAGAAAGCGAGGAGAAAGCGAGAGAGAGCAAGAATGATTGAGAGCTTATATTCCGCCCCCACTTCTGATGGAAGCTATTTGTTTACAACAATGGCCGTGCCATGGCATACAGTGAATGTAGGAATGGCCGATGATCGCGTCCATCATCGCTGGAATGAAGCGGGTTGAATTGTGTGCTCCTGCTAGAAAGAAAGACCTGGAATGCACAGGGCACAGCTAAACAATGGTAGCCCTCGTTGGGAACCATTGGTCATACACGACCATGAATGACCTCACCAACCGAATAAGAAACGGGAGCCAAGGACCTCGGAAGAAGGAAGCAGGAGCGACCGAGTGAGCAGTGAGCGGTAGAAAATGATCCAAGTCTTTCTAATTTTCTAATTGGAAAATTCTAAAGGTACATCTCTTATAATTATCGACCTTGCCGAGGCTCATAAGGAGAGCTCATACAGAGCCTTGAAGAACGTCTGTGGAGCATCAAAACACGTCCATTGTTGCCCCAAAAGGTAGTGGTGGGGTATTGCATCATTGAGGAGTTGGTTATCATTGTTATCAGGGTTGAAAGTCACTGTGTCTCTGTGTCGTGACGATTCAAAGTCAATCTATTTTCAGAACACTCTCTTCAGGGCAGTGGGAGAGAGATAACACATAGTACTCCGGCGTCTCATCTTTAAATACTTATATTCCTAGATACCGGGTGAAAAACAAAGACAACAGAAAAGGAGAGAAGAGGGTTTCTGTATCTAGGTCAATGTTAAGCAACCATTATGGTTCATGTTTGGCACAAAAGATAGCTTTGCAGATATAAGCCACACATCATGAATGGACAAATCATCATGAATAATGGAATTACTTTACTCACCACTGCTGAACTTCTTTCTCTGTAACTGAAAGAGAAACAGAGAAATAGAGAGTGAGATGAGTATAAACGTAAAGTGACCCAGAAAAACTACGATGTCTTATTGTGGAGAGACCATACTGTGACTTTGACACCAGTGGTACCTTTTCTAAAACACTTAGCTCCTAATACAACCCCAAAATTGCAGTAGAAAGCATCACTAAGCAAGCTGCAGAACACCTCTTCCTCTGGTGAAACGCTAAAGGTCAGACAGGGAATGGAGGTGAACTGCAGGAAGAGACCCTGAGTGAAGGTGACCGGCAGCATGCACAGGCCTTCACGAGCCACCTCAACTGCAATTCTCATTTTAGCCATGGCTCTCTCCTTCTTCTTCTGTCTGCTCTCTCACCCTCTCACCCTCTCGAGGCCCTGCTCAACCCTGGGAATCATTTGCATTGGTGTAACCCTGCTGGCCCTTTTGGGGTAGGTACAACCCACGCAGTAGTCCAACACCTTCGACCTCAATCTGTTTCAGGCATGTCTGTAGCCAGTTATGAGGTCATTGAGGTCTGGCCCTTTTGTTTAACCCAAGTACAACTGTATGCAAAATGTTGAACTTCCCCCGAGATGAGTGAATGCTTAATTCAGTTGAGACTTGTTACTTTGTGTCCGCTCCCGCCGCTCCCCCCCCAAGACCTCACTAATTGTAAAGTAGGTATTGCAAGCCGAACATCGAGCAAGGCTGAACTTTGGATTTTAAGTCTGCATACGACTGCGAGACACTGTGCCCCTTTGCGATTTGACCTGCCAACCAAATGTTGTGCAATAAAAAAATGACATGGAGACATCCCAAGCCCTGCATCTCAAGCCCTGCCGGAGTAGACTCCAGCAGCTGACTCAACCCCACGGGCATGGACTTCGGGCAAGGGGCATGCATTCTAATATTGATGTTGGTATCTTGTCCCCACATACATACTAACACACACACACAATAGCCTCAACTCAATCAGGGATTCACTGAGAATCCTATCATGTGACCTATTCCCTGGTGATAAATATCAGGGTTAATCTCACAACAGTCTACCGAAGCCAAGCTACCGTTCAATTGGCCCTAAAAGTCAATGCCATCCAGAAAGTGCGGCCATTCACCACCACTGGGATTTAATAGAAAGGTCTTACATAACTCAGTCAGAGGCAATGGCCGGTAATGCAATCAGCCTCTGCTGGAAAGATCAGGGCCCTTCCTCTGCCCGTTGGCCCTCCAGGGGTCTGCTAGAACGCAGCCAGCTTGCATTCTGGGACACAAAGCCTCCTTCATCGCCCTGACTACCGATTTGTGGTCTTTCTAATGGGATTGTTGGTCTTTCCATGCTATGCCATATACATTTATAACTCCCTCGTATAACGGGGGTCAACCTTTAGAGGCTTTCTTTACTGCCAGCGGAGGAAACCAGCGTGCTAGCTCTCACTTCATTTTGAAATAGAGGCCAATCATCGTATGATAATTATTCATTGATAATAATGATATCAATAAATTGCATTTCATCTTCCGGGAAAAAGGTCAACAAAGACAATTTCACAACCAGTGTGGAAACCCCATTGTCAACAGAGGATAATCCAAGGTATTTTCTTTTGCCTGCTCCAAGTCCACACAGAAAAACACCACAATGCTATCTGGGGAAATGCAGCCTCTCTTTAGAGTAGGTAAACATTTACTATCGCTTTCCTGGCCACAGACAAAAAGCAACCTTTGACTTAGACGGCAGACCATCTCATGGGAGAGAGAAAGAGAGAGAGAGAGAGAGAGAGAGAGAGAGAGAGAGAGAGAGAGAGCGAGAGAGAGAGAGAGAGAGAGAGAGAGAGAGATTGGTGGATAGAAGCAGAGACAAGAGAAGAAATATTGAATGATCTGAGAGAAGCAGGAGAACAAAGCAAGGAGGGGTTGATCACGCTGGGAGGGAAATCTTGATGGCCCTCTTAGTGATGTTAACCAGATAAGACCCTAATTATACTATTCCATTCCCTGCTAAAAGAGCACCATTAGGGATGAGAGGAGAGTCTGGGGGTGAGGAGACTAGTGGGAGATGTGGAAGAGCAAGAGAGGATAAGAGGGAAATTGATTAGAAAGAGGGTTGGGGTGTGAGGGAGAGAGATAGAGAGAAACAAATACAAAGACAGAAAGATAGAGAGAGACAAAGACAGAGTCAGCGGGAGAGAAAGAAACAGAAACAGTGAGAGTGAGAGTGAGAGTGAGAGTGAGAGAGAGAGAGAGAGAGAGAGAGAGAGAGAGAGAGAGAGAGAGAGAGAGAGAGAGAGAGAGAGAGAGAGAGAGAGAGATGCATGCAAAGGACAGCCCCAAACAGCCCCAGCCCAGCACGAAGCCCAATCTTCCTCCACAGCAATTTCCTGCTACAGCAGCCTCTCTTGTTTTTTCGTCTTGGCCAGACCCGCCATGAAAATAACGCTGTCATTAAGCAGCCATTTGCTGGTAACACCCACCCACACCTGCACACTGCACTGCACAAATAACCATGAGGCCTTGCTGGGCTGGAAACAAAAGAGACATGATTAATAACATAGTTATATATAGCAACATTTCAGTATATATAGAGCGATCCATATGAATGCACTCATACGTGCTCTGTTGCAGGAAGAGCATGTTTATTGTTGCTGTAGATCGTTGCTTTACAGCCGATTAGCGAAATATCCGATCTGTTTGGGGCTTAATGCGGAACGTAATGGAAATGATGCTGTGCTGTTTTGTCATTGTTTAGATACGATTTCGGTTCTGGAATCAAATTTAGATTCCTCTTTCTTTGTTTGTGTTCCACCAATGCTTATATGCAATATTATATGGGTTGAGACGACTATAAATACACTGAAGCAGAATTGCTGAAGAGAAACTCCATTAGAAAGTCGAACGAATGGGAGATGGTACAGCCACCAGCTAGGTTTCTCATTTGCATAGTCATGGCTCAACTCAGAGTAATTTAAAGATGCTGATTACGGGATTTCTCAGGACCTGAACCATTCCCAATCTGGAGCACAACATTGACGGAGCGATTTTAATTCACCAGGCAGCTGCTTTTACTGCTGATATTCACTATAAGCTATTGTTCTGTGAAGAATAGAAGCCTGTAATACCAGCAGGTGAGAAAGGCCATCTCCTCCATGTCCAGCATGTAGAAGAGTATAGGACACAGAAAAAGAGAATCCTTTTTGTTTTTTTCCTAAAAAGGCTGGTCTTTTTATTGATTTCATATGCATGGACTTCAAACACATACCAAGTCCCCTGTTGTGTTTTACGTTTCAGGAGGATTCAATTTCACGCCATCATCTATTCTGTTCTCTTGTACTCACAGCAGTTCTTCCTGGTCCACTCTCTCATCTTTTCTGGTCTCACGTACGCACAGTTGACTCCCATCTATTCTCCACCTCGTGTGTACTGTACTCACAGTAGACTCATCTATTCTCTACCTTGTGTGTAATGTACTCACGGTAGACTTGTGTGTAATCAACTTACAGTAGACTCACATGTCAGGTACCCACAGTAGACGTTCATGTGTACTCTACTCACAGTTGACTCTCGTGTTTACTCTACTCACAGTTGACTCTCGTGTTTACTCTACTCATGGTCGACTCTTACGTGTACTCTACGCACACTAGACTCTTGTGTGTGCTCTACTCACAGGAGACTTTCTTGTTTACTGTACTAACAGTCGACTCTCATGTGTACCGTAGACTCTCATCTATCCTCTACCTGGTGTGACCTGTACTCACAGTAGGTCTTCCTGGTCAGCTCCTCCACCACCTCCGGCTTCAGCTTGCTGTTGGACTTCCCCATGGTGCGCCGCGTCTCCTCCTCGCTCCGCCCGGTACCGCCGCCTCCACCCCTCTGCTCTGTTCCTCTGCGCCAACACACAGACACGGGTTGGTGGGGGCGGGGGGGGGGGGGGGGGGTCGGTGGTGCGCCAGGTTAACCACGGTCACTGCAGTGAACTAAACCTTTGAGAAGTCTTTCCCCTGGGTTTGTGTTCGGGGAGGACCTCCCTGTTCTCCATTGGTGCTGCTCAGCTCAGCTCGCTCCCTGGTGGAGGCTGTGTCGGTGGTTGGCTGCCCCTGCAGACCGCCTGGTCGCCACCCCTTGGCTCTCTGAACTAGCGCCAGTGTGGCTGCCGGGGCTTATATGGGCTGGGTGTGACTGCCTGCGTGCCCGGCCCGTCTGCCTAGCTCAATCTTACAGGGTTTCTACTGGGGGTTCTTTCCCTGGTGAGATGCTGTCTGGTTGAGCGTGGTCGGCACTCAGAGGCGTCGCTGCTTTTTTTGTTTCCTAAGAGTAGAGTTCCTCCTTTCTCCAATTTCAGTAGAGAGTAGAGGGTATTTTTTGTCCCACACGTCAAACCTCTGTTTGTTCACCCATCATTCTCCCTCACCCTCCCCCTCCTCAGCCACTTCACTCTCCTCAACTCCCTCCCTATACTTTGTCACTCACAGCGCAGTGTACGCCCACAGCCTCAGAGAAGATGCAGTGTGAGAAAACAATTTATAAATTTATAAATGCATTGCAAGTGATTTACATTTACATTTCGATTTTCAAATCTCGATTTAGATATAGGTTTGCTCATTCAATTATTCTGGAAATTCATGGAAGTCAAATAAAAGAAGAACATAATTAACAAAAGAAAATATAATCTGTACAGATTTCAGTGGGCTTCAATCGTGCAAAATGTGAATTGCTATTGGCCGAGGGTTTTAGTCATTACATTAATTTGGATCACGGCCATGCGAACACACAATGAAACACAAAACACACAATATTAGACACAAAATAATGATAAAATATGAGCACCTTTACTCCGAACACGTGGCATTCCCTCTGTCCATGGCCAACACCGCCCTCTTCGGATCTGCCGATGTGTTAAGCATGACTCCTGTGAGACATTATTATTTGGGATCATTTTCGGACAACGTGGGTAAAACTGAACGGCAGCCAGGGCAACAGGGACAATGATAGGTGCTGAGTGAGTTAATCGCGCGTCAATAATTGACTGGCAGAGAATATAGATAGGCGGACAGTACATTAAGGCAATGACAGCAGCTAGCTGCGTACATTGAGAATTGAAAAGCGTCCAGACGAACTCCCGCTGAGCCACCAGGCTGCTCATGGTGATCAAACAAAGTGTGATCAGATCGAACGATCAATGTCACCTGTCAGATGTGACGTTACTCCAGGGAAAAGCATGCCATGCCATTGTGACAAGCGACCTGGAAACTTATGACAGTTCTAAACTTTATAATAAAACATTCCTCTATAAATATTGCGCGCTGGGGTGTTAAGTAAGCTAATACAGTGTGTTTGGTGAGAGCACGAGGAGAGCGCAGCAGGTGGGATATGTTGCTGTGTTCCACTACCATAGCAACGCAGTTCATGTCTACAGTGGTATCGCTTAACCAGCACGACATGCGTTTTATCATTCACAAAGAAGACAAACAGAGATACGTTGGCATGCATGAGTGGACGGGTCTTGCACGCGATCTTACCTTCAATCTGTTAAAAGGTAAACAAAAAAGGTGTCTTCCTCCGTGGATCTGCGGGCCGCCTTGATACGTCCGCTCTGCCCAACCGCGCGCTGAGTACAGCCGCTCCTGCGCGTGAAGCGCGCGCCGCGGCAGCTCCTGTGCGCGAGCAGTGCGCGCCCCGGCCGTCATGCCAAGAGAGCTGCCCGCCCCGCCGCCCCGGCAGGGTCACGTGGTCAGACTGAACTCGGCTCCAAAGCGACGTCGCATGGATCACCCGGACAGGCACCAATTTACTTTGCCCTCCTCGTGCGGCTGCCTTTG
Source organism: Melanogrammus aeglefinus (assembly GCA_900291075.1). Lineage (NCBI taxonomy): Eukaryota > Metazoa > Chordata > Actinopteri > Gadiformes > Gadidae > Melanogrammus > Melanogrammus aeglefinus. The sequence goes on along the minus strand of OLKM01000347.1, from coordinate 134,355 downwards.
AGTGTGGAGGATGGGAGTCGGCCATGATGTGAAAGCTCATTCCTCAATTCCTTTCTTCTCTTTATATTTATATATTTTACTTGAAACTCCTTCCAGGTCCATTTCCTGCGAACTCATCACTAACATAAGTCACAGTTTGGAATTCATATTTGCGTATATCTATCAGTTTCAGGATAAACTGATCATATGTGTTAAATGCCAGCCTGTCTGCTCTGCCCTTCTCTGCAGCCCGCCCCGGTATAGGAGGGTGTAATGGAAAACGAGTCCGCACTGGAATATTATGGGCGAGACTCGTACCAACACGGGGGAAAGAGGTCAGGGAAGACAAACGACTCGAATCAGGGAGAATTTGGTCTGGTTTTCAACTTTGTTAAAGTGACGGTGGTAAACAACACCGAATCCCAGGTAGGCTTCAATTAAGTGGGCTATCCATCTGGAGGTCATTGGAGAGATGTCAAAAGTAGATGAGACCTCTGTTTGACCTTACCTCGTCGTAAGGTCAGCATCGTCAGGCCTGACTGCGACTTTCTTCCAATGAGCAGGCCTGCACGGATCACACAGTGACATTAAAACAATCCATCATCACAAATATAACATCTCCAAAGTCCCTCAAATGCTGAAAACAACAGAAGACAAATGTTTTCTGGCGGAGTAAAAACACAAACATGATTTGTATGAAGGTAAACTGAACCACTTCCAGCTTTGTCTGCGTGGAACAGTTTTGTTAAGTTTCAAGGTCTTTTGTGCTATAGAACCTCTTCAGTGCAGTTAAGGGACGTAATGATGCGATCAGTGCTGAGGCAGTCTTCAAGAGGAGGACGTCATAGAGCAGATGGAGGTGCCTGTATAGCAGTAGTTCACCGTTAGTTTATACTAAGAGGTTTGAAAGTTATCTCAATAGAAACAAACTTTTCTCATCAACATGCACTACAGTACACAACAGCCAAGAAATAATATCTTTAATGTTGGATGTTTTTGGATATTGATTTCCTGTCCATGCTAGAGTATGAGATGGAGGGAAATCATCTTGTGGATGAGACAATGTGAAGGACTCTCTAAAAAAGCAAGCAGGGAGCTGATGAAACAAAACCTCTTAAGCAACCATGGGAGGGTGCATCCACTTTTAAATGAATCCATCAGTCAGTGGTGCCAAGCACTTTTAAGAGCATTTCTATTCATTGGTTATTAAAATTATCCTCTGCTTGACCTGCTGCTTAACCATGACGGGGCAGAAAGAGCAGCTGAAGACAGCTGGGGTGACAGCAGGCCAGGAGAATGAGTATAAAAAATAATTGACATGCAATTTACATACAACACCACACACACCGTTGTGTGTGTGTGTGGTGTAGTATGTCAATTGCAACAAGACCACTGTATCTTACTGCACCCCACTGGCCACCGTTTAAGAGGGTAGGTCAGCGTTTGAGCAGAGCAATACACATCCAAATGAACAAAAACCAATCAGCGCTCATTACTTGTAATAAGCAATTAGATAGACAAGACAATATTCAGCACTTGAACCGGCATTTCAAGGGATAACGATGAGTTACCACAGTCATCAGAGAATAATCATGCTGAAATAATGATCTCATTGCGCCGTTTAACATCTGTTCATATTCCCTCAGCAGTGGGCCCCTGTCTCCGCGCCACATTGCCCAACACTGTGGACAAAGAGAGACAAGCCATGCAAGGAAATCATTTGACACCTCTACTTTTAGTCTTCATTTATTCATTCAACCTTTATTTAATTTGTCAGAGAAAACGTCTAACATTTTATTTAGAGATTGTACCTGCTTTACCTGAGACGAGCAAATGTTTATTCTCTGCACAAGGAAATGCTCTAAATAGCCTCTAAGTTAGCCCTGCCCCTTATAAACCTCCATTTTTGCACCTGGCCTGCTGGGGGGGTCCCTGGTTTCAGATCTCTCCTAAGCTTGGTATTTTCCCTCAACAACTAGTTTCTGTGTGAATCCCCATTTCTACGAATGGCTCTTAAACCACAAGTGCATAATTGACAAGGATGTGCCGTGAATTGCTCAGAGTTAAACCCCACAAAATAAGATCAGAAAGGCCTGTAATTCAGACGAAGGCTACATCCCTCTGAGCAGCATAATTGCAACCCTACAACTTGTTTCCCAAGCATCATCAGTTCACGGTCCCATATGGCCGCTATGTATATTTTAGAGCATCATAAATATACAATCTCTCTCTCTCTCTCTCTCTCTCTCTCTCTCTCTCTCTCTCTCTCTCTCTCTCTCTCTCTCTCTCTCTCTCTCTCTCTCTCTCTCTCTCTCTCTCTCTCTCTCTCTCTCTCTCTCTCTCTCTCTCTCTTGTGTTTGTAGTGTGTGTGTAGGTCGCTACATGTGTGCATGTGTCCGCGGTAGCCTGCGTGTGCGTGTTTATTTGTGTGTGCATAGGCACAACCCTGACCTTTCCAAAAAGCACACATTGCGATCGTAAAGCTCTGTAGATCTAACAGGGGCATTAGGTTTTGAGGTTTGGTTGTTAGTTGAAAATGGATGCTAGGGAAACCAGAGACACAGCGGCTGGTCCAGACTGATGAAACCGTTTTCGTCCGACCTGCACCGTATGGGGCTTGTATGTGGTGCTCTAAATGCATAAACTATTCAGCCCCTGAGGACATGTGGGATCACAGATGAAGGGTAGTGTTAATCAATTTCAATTAGCGTCAGCTTGTTTGAGTGGTTTTGCTCATTATAGAAATACATGATGTTCCAGGATGCTGTGCTATAATTTCTAAGGGGTGTGATTCACCCATTTCAAAAACATGGTAATTAATAAGAATGTTCAATTCTGTCCCTGTATCTACATAAAATAGTATATAGGCCGAACAGATTCTGAAACTAGGTAACAGAAATAGCTAGTTAGCTTAATCTGTTTTTTATGCAGAAAATACATAACTGTATATACCATTTTACAACGAAGTATATATTTTGTAAAATGTATAAATCAAAATAGTTTACACAACGATTTAGATGTGGAAGATGTCTTTTTGATTATGAAGTTGAGTTAGACATTTTAGTCACGAACATTAACATATCTCATGGTGTAAGAGCATGAGGCCATCCAGGTTCATCTCATTGCTCTCAAAAGAGAAGGAGAGACCGTCACAATATGCAATCCAATAGGCGGGGATGGAGAAAAAGATGTAAATCCCTGCCATCCAGTGGCTATACTATGACATTACAATACAAAATGATGCACGTTTGAGACTGGGATAAGGAACCTATCATGACATTGAACTACTGAAAATACAGACAGCTATTTAATGTGCTTATTCCCAATCATATAAACAACAACATCCTTGAAAATGGGAAAGTTTTCCTTTCCTTTTGCCCGGAACCATAACAACACAAACACGGCAAATCATTCAAGTGTCTAAATCGATCAGGATGTAGCCTGTCCAGTGCAACATTAGTCAGAGCTAAACAGTACAACAATCATTGATCCCCCTACGCCTCCTCCCACAGAGACATGATGTGTGCCAGTTGCCCACTTTGGCCCCAGTGTTGACATAAACCTTCCCAATACCTCGGTCCTATCCAGTTGAATAGTGAGGACTGCACACATAAGGGCTCACCGAGCGGAGTCTAACCAGGAGGAAGTATATGTGGGAGTTTCAGAGGGGGAAAAAATGGTGTTTATGAGGTGGTTCTATTTGCTACTGCTGTGGCCAGCCTCTGTTGTTCTGCTGAGGCCTTCAGTGTTTCAGGAGGTATGTAGAAAACACACTGGATAGACCGTGGTCACATGAAATGCTGCTGATCCCATCTGAAATGATAAAATTGCATGAGTGTCTGTCTGTCTGTCTGTCTGTCTGTCTGTCTGTCTGTCTGTCTGTCTGTCTGTCTGTCTGTCTGTCTGTCTGTCTGTCTGTCTGTCTGTCTGTCTGTCTGTCTGTCTGTCTGTCTGTCTGTATGTCTGTCTGTCTGTCTGTCCGTGTGTGTGTCTTTGTGCCATGTGTGTTTGTGTGTTTACTGGTTCACAACAAAACATAAAACGTTAAATAGTTCCATTGCTGTCATTAATGTAGTGTATCCCAAACATTTTGTCGTTTGTGTGTTTGCTTGTTTGCACTTCAGCGGTCCCATCCCCAACCCCGCCAAACAGCCAGTATTACTCATTCCAGCGCTATGTCCGCTACATCCAGCATGTATGGTTAGTGTCACTGCAATCAGCCATCTTTTGCACAAATAATCCATTCATTCTTTTTCTTCAATCTATTGGATCAAATCTAGCGTTGTATCTTTCACCGTCGGCTGCCCCTAGTTAACACAGCCTCTCTCCCCCAGCGGCCCCGGGACAGAGGCGCTGGCCTCGGTCCTCCCCCGTCCGGGACACCACCCACCTGGAGCTGCTCGTGGTGGTGGCGCCCGACGTCCAGCACGCGCACAAGCAGGACACAGAGCGCTACGTCCTCACCAACCTCAACATCGTGCGTCACACGGCAGAACGAACAGCAGCTTGTGTGTGCTGATCTGGGAACAGCATGGGATTTAGGCCTACTCATGCTATTTGAAGGGATTGAATCACTTACAGAGATTGTCTATATGGGATACTAGTGATACGGACAGAAAGAATGGAAGGATAAGTTGATTCGTTGTGAGGACTTATGCAGCATGATTGTATATGGGACTAATGCAAAGCTAACGTCTGTCCCCAGGCCTCGGAGCTGCTGAGGGACCGGACCCTAGGGGCCAACATGAGGGTGCACCTGGTGCGCATGATGATCCTCTCTGAACCAGAGGTCAGCAGCTCCTACTGTACCTGGACTCTGAACATGCATCCACAACATCCTCTATCCCTACTTTCCGTCTCCGCCACAGAGCCCAAGCACGTCTCTCACACAGCCTCTGTCGTCTGTCTGTTCCACTGCAGCCCGAGGTCCAGATGTCCTCGGACATCTCCGCTTCTCTGAGGAGCGTGTGCGACTGGGGCCGGAAGATCAACCCCCTCAACGACACGGACTCACTGCACGCCGACCTGCTGCTGTACATCACACGGTACGGTTCCTCGTCTCCTCGCCGCATGCTCACACACCGTCAACAAATGTATGGTAAATAAATGGTAAATGGACTGCATTTATGTAATGCTGTTCTAACCAGTAGCCACTCAAAGCGCTTTACATATTATTAAATATTAAATATTAAATATTAAATATATTAAATATTAAATATTGCCTAGCATGGACACGTTCATGCACACATGCAAGGCGACAGCCAACTCGTCTGGAGCAGTTAGGGTAAGGCTTGCTCAGGGACAACTCAACACTGAGCTAAGAGGAGCCAGGGAATTGAACTAGCAACCTTACTGTTAGCAGGAAACCCGCTCTACCTCCTGGGCCACATGCCGTCCCACAAGGTTGATACCTTCAGGAATGCTCCTAGTCACAGGCTGATGTTTTGGGACGTGCGACAGGTACGACCTGGTCCTGCCTGACGGGAACAAGCAGGTGAGGGGTGTTACCCAGCTGGGCGGAGCTTGTTCCAGCGACTGGAGCTGCGTGATCACCGAGGACACAGGCTTTGATCTGGGCATCACCATCGCACACGAAATCGGTCATAGGTATAGAGCATCAGCCTTATGACGGGCTTCAACTAATACTATACAGACACTCATAGATACTATAGACACTAATAGATACTATAGATACTTATAGATACTATAGATACTTATACTAACAATAAAATGTGTTTGAAAGGTGAATGTGTATTTCTCTTTAGTTCATTAAAGAAAAAGTTCACAGATCACACACAGGCTCCTCGTTATATTTCTTAAAAAAACAAACATTATAAGTGATTAATTATGAATAGAGACAAGCTATTTTATCCAATATATCTTTCAATTCTTGACATGGATCGCCCCAGTTTGAAAGAAATGTTGTCAAAAACGGTAAACCTTATGGTCTGAAGTCTTCCCTGTTTTTCCTTCGTCCCAGTTTTGGGGTGAACCACGACGGTGTGGGGAACACCTGCAGCAGGAGCGGCTTCATGATGGCCTCTGACGGGGGCTACAACAGCGTGGACCTCACCTGGTCCGCCTGCAGCCGGCAGCAGCTGCTGGCCTTCTTCAGGTACCCGTCTCCTCCTACCCGTCTGCTCGCTCTGGCACAGCTGGGCCCAGAGGCGGCCAGCTGTGCACAGCTCCACGTCACACACACTGCTGAGAGGGCTGATGAGCCTCCTCATCTGTTCCCTGTCGCAGGACGTGTGATCTGGAATCTGTTCGTTTAGTTCCACCAATAGAGATGTACAAGATTTTCCCTACAAGAAATGCCGTTTGTAGCTCAGTGTGTGTGCGTGTGTGTGTGTGTGTGTGTGTGTGTGTGTGTGTGTGTGTGTGTGTGTGTGTGTGTGTGTGTGTGTGTGTGTGTGTGTGTGTGTTGTGTGTGTGTGTGTGTGTGTGTGTGTGTGTGTGTGTGTGTGTGTGTGTGTGTGTGTGTGTGTGTGTTGATGCGTGTGTGTGTGTGCGCTGTACATTTGACATTTCAATTATTTCTGATTATCTTATGTTTCAGTTTGTTTTATTAACGTTCAAAATTCTTTTAAATATGGTGACATCTTGCTGTTAGGGAAGGAAAAGCCCAATGTGTTTACGACCCTCCGGTGCTGGGAAACTCTCTGCAAGACTGGAAGCCGGGCCTGTACTACGGCGTGGACGACCAGTGTAGGATCGCCTTCGGCAGTGGGGCCAGGGCCTGCTCCTTCTCCAACCCTGACCAGGTACACACGGGGCAGGCATGCATGGGAGCCCACTGGCTGGCGTTTTCAAACGGGAAACCAACCAACACATAGATGGTACTTGGAAAAACACTTGGTTACATTGCATGTCTCCTTGGCCAGCCCCCGTGTCGCGTCCTATCCTGTCACGTCGTAGTTGGCGACCAGAGCTCCTGCAAGCGCCTATTGGTTCCTCTGCTGGACGGAACCGAGTGTGGACCGAAGCAGGTAGGCTTATAGCTCTGTCGTCGGTCCACTGTGGACCTACTACTGAAGAGACCTTTGATAATGTTGTTAATGGTGCTGTAGTCACGATTCGGGATAAAATAAAGAATGGAAGGCAGCAAGAGCAGAAGTTGTGCTTTCACGCAGCTGTGATGAACCGGCAAGATGGATTCTTTAAAAACATTTAGGACATAGATGCCCTGATTGGTCAGGAATTACCCAGGGAGGCGGAGTCAAAATACACATTTTCACAGCATAATACATTAAATGATGACTAAAGGCTGTTGCATTTCTGACACATACACTGAAAGGTATATCTCTTAGTTCTCACCTACAGCACCAGACGCTCTGTAACTTTAAGACAAGGGTGTTTTGGAAGTGCTACATCTTCAATCCTTTTTCCTTTTTTTCTGAATCTTATTTAGAAAAACATCATATTCAAAATACTTTTCCCGTCCTGTACTCTGTGTTGCGCCATCTGGGACGTCTACAGTCTGTCTCCTCTCCTCTCTGTACCAGTGGTGCCTGAAGGGCCGCTGCGTGGCCCCCGACGAGCTCAGCTCCTCGGTGGTCCACGGGTCCTGGTCCAGCTGGTCCGAGTTCTCCCCCTGCTCCCGCATGTGTGGCGGGGGCGTCAGCCATCGCACGCGAGGCTGCAACAACCCCAGGTACGGAGAACACAGCGCGGCTGTGAGTCACACCGTGAGTCACGCACGAGTCGGTACACGGTCACCAAAGCCCATTGGACCCAGACTCCTCCATGTGAACAAACAGCCTTTGTTGTTGTTGTTGTTGTTGTTGTTGTTGTTGTTGTTTTTGTTGTTGTTGTTGTTGTTGTTGTTGTTTTTGACGTTGTTATTTCCCAGACCTGCGTTCGGAGGGAAGGAGTGTGAGGGCCCAGACGTGGAGGCTGACCTCTGTCACCGGCGGCAGGTAGGCTCATGTTCCTGGGGGTTTCTGTCTCTGTTGTTCACAGAGGACATCCACACAATAGGTCAGCATTGTTTGTTTACCCTGCAAATCATTGATCCGTGCAGGCGCCAGGATTCCCTGGTCTTTAGCAGAAGGTCGGCCGGTTTGTACAGAAAAGCCTCGTCTGACAGAAACCAGAAGCGCTGACTAATAACTTGGCAACCGTGACACATGTTGCTTGGCAATATCAGTTGCTTGGCAATATTAGTTGCTTGGCAACAACATCTCGAAACGTCCTAGACCGATCTTGAGGGAGGGAGAGAGAGAGAGAGAGAGAGAGAGAGAGAGAGAGAGAGAGAGAGAGAGACGAGAGAGAGAGAGAGAGAGAGAGAGAGAGAGAGAGAGAGAGAGAGAGAGAGAGAGAGAGAAGAGAGAGAGAGAGAGAGAGAGAGAGAGAGAGAGAGAGAGAGAGAGAGAGAGAGAGAGAGAGAGAGAGAGAGAGAGAGAGAGAGAGAGAGAGAGAGAGAGAGAGAGCGAGAGAGAGAGAGAGAGGAAGTAATATCATGAATCACTGCATGCAAGTTGCTTTAATATTTGTTTACGCTGTAGCATTGATCGGCCTCAAACCATACATGTTGCAATGACCTTACATTTTGTATTCTCTATCTTCCCCACCCGTACAGCCGTGTGCTGGCACCCAGCTGGGCTTCATGGGCCAGCAGTGCTCCCAGACGGACCCCCAGCCCCTCGCCCTGCTGCCCAACCCCGCCTCCCTCTACACCTGGCTCCCCGCCGTTGGATTCATCACAGGTGGAGCCGCCGTCACTGTCCACATGTTGCCTCTTCCTCAGCATATACAAGACTCTGTCGCACTGGTCCAGAGTGCTGTTGTTGGAACTTCAATACATTTACAGCAGATATGTTTCTTCTTTGTTGTTCTGTGTGTCTCATCACCAGGGGATGAGCAGTGCCGCCTCATGTGCCAGTCAGAAGGGGAGAACTTCATCGTGAGCCGAGGGTCCCAGTTCACAGACGGAACACGATGTGAGAGCATCACGCCCGCTCCCTTCGGATCCACGGCGGCCTGTCTCAGAGGAAAGTGTCAGGTAGTCACTCTGCAGCGCAGCAATTACCTTCTGTTCTCATGGTGAGGCGGGGCGCTTGTGCGTCATCATGGTTGATGATTCACACCTTTTTGTTTCCCTTGCACCCCCGTGTCCCCTTTTCAAAAAGCTGTTTGGCTGTGATGGAGTGTTGCATTCTGGGAAACTCCATGACGTCTGCGGAGTGTGCGGGGGAGATGGCTCGTCCTGCCGTCTAACCGCTGGCTCGTACAGAGCGGGTCAGGCCAGAGGTAGCGCTGCTGTCCGCTGATTGACAAGGCCTGTATTTGTACTGTGTCCCTCCCTGTATCCACTTCCTTAAGGATGTGTTGGATAGCCTCACTCGCACCCTTATAGGGGTTTCTGTGTCAGCAATTCTGTTTCTGGTAACAATTAAAAACCTAAATACTTTCAACAGTTTTATCCTCCTACTCATTTTAAAGCTTGCTGCTTTGTTTCTGCAGAGTACGTGACCTTTCTTTCACTGCCCGTGAATGCAACGCAGGTGCTTATTGTGAACAGCGCGCCAGTCTTCACCCATATGGGTGAGTACTGAGGCTTTTTGTGGTGATATCAGGGCCTGTATTGCTGGACTTGTGCATGTTTTTATAGGCACACTGCAGGATTCGATCCGGCAACCTCTGGATCAGAAGCTATCACAGTAGAGCATGGAAAACCAAATGACCTCAATGATGCTAATGATGTCGTTCATCTTCCCAGCTGTGATGGTGGGAGATCGCTACGTGGTGTCGGGGACAGGCAAAATGTCGCTCAACACCACACACCCCTCGCCGCTAGATGACGGCCACTTGGAGTTCCTCATCTATTTGACCCCTGACCTTCTGCCCGAGAGGGAGGAGCTGCTTCTGCCAGGGCCAATAGAACAGGAGACTCACATACAGGTATGGGACCACAGATATACGGATCAGAAGATAATAAATAGTTAGACTCAAGACCTGCCTCTGTGTACAGTGTGTCAGCTGAAGCTTAATTTTTTTTAAGGAGTTAAACCTTGGACAGACATGCCCACATTTATATGTAGAAGTGCTCTTGATAACTGATGAATCAACCCAAAGTAGAGGTTGAATCCACAAAAACGCCCAAGGAAGCTGTGGATAAACTAATACTGTGAATCAACACTTATTATTTTGCAGGTCTATCGTAAATATGGAAAAGAATATGGGGAGAAAACCAACCCAAACATAAGCTACCGGTTCTACCTTCCAATCAGAAATGAGGATTTGAAGGAAACCAAACCCCAGGGAGAGTGGTCCGTCTCCAAGGCCCCCTGCTCTGTCACATGTGGCTCGGGTGAGGTCACATCTGTACCCTGGTGATGGCACATCCTGCTACTTGTGAAGTCACATCCTGTTACCGGTGGAAGTGCTCTTAGGGACTTAAATAATTTAATAAAAATAATTTTAGTATTTTACTGAAGTATTTTACTGAAGAAAAAAGGAAAAGCCTCGTCCTCCTTCGAAATTTTCCATGATGCTAAAGCACGGATAAATCTTACCATTTAAAGATGGATGCAGCTCAGATCCCAGAAGGATTTCAAGATTGAACCTCATAAGCTGGAATAAAATTTTAAATATTCAAAATTGTATACTGATCAACACTCAACGTCGCTTGTCATTGTCAAAATAGAATAATTGGCTTGTCTCAAAACACAAAGTTGCACTCGGCTGGAACTTTCTCTCGTGTTTGTTTAGTGTCTTGGGAGGAGGGGGCAGAGACGACCCTCTCCAGTAATGTCAATTCGGCCTGCGGTGTTCATTTTAAATGCCCAATGTCAATATTACACACTGTATCTTTAACCTGTAATGCATGGAGCTGATACAGCCCTGGACACGTACACTACCTGTTCAAATGGTTTGTCCTTTCGACTTGTTCCTGCGCCCCCCAGGCACGCAGCAGAGCTTGTTTGTCTGTGTAGATGAAAGCACCAAGGAGCCTGTAGAGGAGATCCAGTGTGCTCCTCTCCCTTCATCTGCACCTCCTCAAACACCCTGCAATCTCCCTGCCTGTCCACCGAGGTCATGATTCCAATCACTCTGCTTATTCATTCACATGTACTTATTTTCTCTCCCCCTCTACCTCTAATCCTTTCTCTTTCTGTCTCTCTCTCCCTTACCCCAATTTTCTTGTAAACGGTTGTCTTTCATTGTCTGTGATTGGTTGTCTTGAAATGGATTACTGCCTTTGTATTTAAAGGGTGTTTTGTACATAGAAGTGCCATGCCTTTATATATCTCCCCCTTTTGTAGATTGTATATCAGGTATAATGTGATGCATTACAGGTGGGAGGTGGGGATGTTTGGCCCCTGCAGCGCCTCCTGTGGTGGGGGTAGCAGAGTGCGCCCTGTGAGGTGTGTGCGAACACAGGGAGGAGCCGTTGCAGATGTCCCGGTCACTGAATGTCTGTCTGATTCAGCACCACACGCTTCTGAGGCATGCAGCCTTCAACCATGTCCTGCCAGGTAGACATCTATATATATGTATAGATATAGATACCTAATTATAGACACACACACACACACACACACACACACACACACACACACACACACACACACACACCACACACACACACACAACATAAAGACACACACACACACACACACACACACACACACACACACACACACACACACAGAGATTGAGAGAGTGAGAGAGTAAGAGAGTTAGAGAGAGAGAGTGAGAGAGAGAGAGAGAGAGAGAGAGAGAGAGATAGAGAGAGAGAGAGAGAGAGAGAGAGAGAGAAGAGAGAGAGAGAGAGAAGAGACAGAGAGAGAGAGAGAGAGAGAGAGAGAGAGAGAGAGAGAGAGAGAGAGAGAGAGAGAGAGAGACGAGAGAGAGAGAGAGAGAGAGAGAGAGAGAGAGAGAGAGAGAGAGAGAGAGAGAGAGAGAGAGAGAGAGAGAGAGAGAGACTGAAACAGAAAAAGGGGGATAGAGAGTCAAAGTCAAAGTATACATTGAGAGACAGACTGAGAGACATTGAGAGAGAGAGATGATTTGGCCCTCTAACCAATGCTTTTACCATCCATGTTTAGTGATCATTCAAAGCCCTTCCTCCCCAGATGGCTGGTGTCGGAGCCAGGACTCTGCTCGGCGGTGTGTGGGCCAGGGTCGGCCGAGCGGAATGTGTCCTGCGTGCGTCCGCAGGAAGGTCAGGAGGTGGCTGTGGATCACGTCTTCTGTCAGCAGCAGGTCAAGCCCTCGGACCTGGTGCCCTGCGTGGTGGACGTGTGTCCTGTGGGCTGGGACCGAGAGAGGAAGGTACACCACAGGGCCTTCTTCCAAAGCTTGTTCAAAGTGTCTCTTGTGGACACCTATGGTAACCTAATTATAGCTAATTATAATTATTAAATAGGATAATTATTATATTATATATTATATAGGATTAGTATTCTTTTTTTTTTTTAATTATATTCAGGTTTTCGAACTCTACTCCATCCTTGCATGATGAAGATTGGTTTATAAGAACATATTCTGAGTAGGTCCTACTACTTCTTTACTGAGTACGGATATGTTGTTATCAATCCTCCCACTATGCATCACTAAAGTCATGTCTGTGTGTTTCTCCTGTCACCCAGGAGGTGAAGGGCTCTGGTTTGATACCGCGCTCTACTCAGGTTCCTGTGTATGTGTGGAGCCCCGTGGTTGGTCAGTGCTCCAGGAGCTGTGGCAACGGTGAGTTCCGTCCGCCTGAACGTTTGTCTTCATTCACAAAACACCTCTCGTCAAGTCCATGCCACAGCCTTCCGCTTGTGTAGGAACCCAGGTGCTGTGGTTCTCCTGCGTGGACCACCGGACCACACAGGAGGTGCCTGAGCTGCACTGTGAGGGCTCCAGCAAACCGCCACCTTACTTTGAAGTGTGCAACACCGCCCCCTGTCCTCCAGTGTGAGTAACTGCACGTGTTTGTATTTTACAATGAGAATCAATATAAATGAATCACTATTTCAAATGGATCCATTAAATGCACTCAAACAATCTCAAAACCGAAAACATTTAGATTTTGTAATGTTTTAATCCGATGAAAACCAAGCCAGTGATTAGAGGTTCTTTCAAGAATCACAGACCATCTATGAAGAATCACAGGCCAAAACGTGCTTTGATTGCTGCTGTTTCCATTCTCGTGCCAGATTCTCCTTGCACTTGCTCCTATCAATTGTTCTCCTATATCCGTCATTTAAAAATTCTTGAATGTACCTGACCTGACCACCAGGTGGCGCTCCAAGCCAGGTGTTTGCAGTACGACCTGCGGCGGGGGCTTGGCAAACATGGTGCTGTACTGCACCCGGGCCTCGGACATGGGTGTAGAGGAGGAGATCGTCGAGGACGGAGACTGTGCAGCCTCTACGAGGCCCCCAGCGGTGGTGCCCTGTAACACACACAGCTGCCCTGCAAGGTGTTGTTAATGCCGCACGCACACACACTCAAGGTCCCACCAACACACACACACACACACACACACACACACACACACACACACACACACACACACACACACACACACACACACACACACACAGCAGTACTTTTTTGGACGTTAACCACCTCTTCACGCCCGTGAGTCCCTCGGTCCAGGTGGAAGGTGTTGGGTACCCAGTCCTGCTCAGTGACGTGTAACCTGGGCGTGGCCCTCCGGACCGTGGCCTGCGTGCAGTTCGTCCACGGCAGGGAGAGCGCCGTCCCCGAGGTGCACTGCCACTCAGCAGTCAGACCTGCCACAACAGTGCCCTGCCTGGTCCAGCTGTGCACCTTCAGGTGGGAGGTCCAGAAGTGGAGCCAGGTACGCCCTCCTTTGTAGACCACACCTGGTGTCCATGTCCAATGAGATGACGGTGACTATGGATGAGAATGTATTTTTGATCTTTCGGTGGGGAGCTTTACATGTGGACCGATGAGAGGGTCTTTCTTGTGTGTCCCAGTGCACGGTGTCTTGTGGGTACGGCATCCAGTCCCGAGGGGTGTCCTGCATGGGCCCCTCCAGCCCGGTGCCCCTGACCCCACTGCTCTGCATGCACATGCCCAAGCCCATTACCATCCAAGGCTGCGACACAGGGGCCTGCCCTGCCCGCTCGGAGCTCACGTCCACCCCTTCAGCCTTCGCCAGCACAGCAGCTACCTCCATCGCTGGCCGGGCGGAGGCCCCTCCCAGGACGGAGGATCCTCCCAGTATAGAGGCCCCTCCCAGTGTAAAGGCCCCTCCCAGGACAGAGGCTCCTCCCACTACAGAGGCCCCTCCCATGTCTCTCTCTCTGAGCAGGACGACGGAGCCGCCAAACGCCACCGCTGCACCCGCCACCACGCAGCTGACCAGTCAGTCGTCCCTCAATCCTTATTCACTCATTCACTCATGAGGAGGTTAGCAGAGCGACGGCGTTGGCCGTAGAGGTGACCGTACGCTGGACGTTGTGATTCCTGTGTTCAGGAGTATGTGGGCTGTTATTGCTGGAGGAATCCGGCACGCTGGACTTGCGGCATGCGGTCGGACGCTGCATCGTGTCCATCGGCCGGCCCCTGGATGAGGTCATCCACATCCATGTGGAGTCTGCAGCGTTGAGTTGCAAAAACAGTATGTATCAGTCAGAACAGCTCGCTGGTCTATGGGTGCATGAGGAGAACTATACTTTCATTGTTTATCCAAAGCAGCATTATGGTGAGGATAAAAGCAATGAAAACACGTGATAAATATCAGGTCAACTACAAAGAAAGTGCCATAGGATCAACCGAGTCCATAGGATATAGCAGCTGTTTTGAATGCATGTTGAATTATAAGTGAGTATTATCCTGTGAATTGAACACCCTCTCCTCAAGGGGAATTTGTGGCCTTCTTCGACCGTCTGGCCTTCGTGAGGAAGTGTGGGCAGATGCAGGGCCTCGAGCTGACCACCAGGGGCAATGTGCTGCTGCTGCGGCAGATCCTGATGAGCGCCGGGAAAGGAGCTCTGCTCTCCTACACCTCCCGCAAGAACACCAAGCAGAGCCACCACCAGGGTACGCTAGTGAGCAGCTTCCTAATTCTGTCCGACGTGCTTGTATCTGAATATGAGAAGGTGTCATTCAGGAGTTCAGTGCAGGGAAGATTCGCTTTATGGTGTTTGAATTGGTTTCATGAGATATCCCACTTCTGGAGGCTCACACTAGCTTCAAGTTCAATGCAATGTGTGGCCGATTAGTTTGAAACGATATACCAAACACACACTGACATAAACACGGAGGCACACACACACACACACACACACACACACACACACACACACACACACACACACACACACACACACACACACACACACACACACACACACACACACACACACACACACACACACACACACACACACACACGGTTCAATGCAATGTGTGACCATAGCAGATGCTGCCCCATTTATATTAATCCATATATAATATACATATCCCCTGGGTCTCTCCCACAGACTGTGACGTCCAGCTGTTCTCCTCCAGCGGGGTGTTCCAGAACCCCATAACGTCCAGCACCAACCACACTTGCCGGGTGCTCATCAACGGACCACCCTCGGCGAAGATCCAGATCCAGGCCCTTAACATCAGCCCTCAGCTCCTCGCCAGCGACACCCAGACCACCTACATTACGGTACCTCCTGCTGGGTCTCCTAAACGGGGGT
Source organism: Melanogrammus aeglefinus (assembly GCA_900291075.1). Taxonomy (NCBI): domain Eukaryota; kingdom Metazoa; phylum Chordata; class Actinopteri; order Gadiformes; family Gadidae; genus Melanogrammus; species Melanogrammus aeglefinus. Next base: position 118,720 of record OLKM01000347.1, on the reverse strand, counting down.
CCCCTGAAGTTAGAGGGCCTCGCCCGGTCATGTGGATCGTCAGATGAAAGCGATTGTTGGTGGTGGAGTTTATTGACCTCTGAACCCCTGATCATGTTGGAATTTCCATCCCTGTTGTTTGTTGTCGTCCTCAGATCCAGGACATGAACGTACTACGGACCAGTGTGTTTAAGGGTCCTCAGCTCTTCCTCTGGCATTCCTCAGGGAACATGGCCGAGGTGGAGTTCCACGGAGACTATCTGCACACCACAGGAAGCTTCAAGGCCGAATATACGTTTGTGTGACTTTTATACCAGCTGTGAAGAAAAACAATCGTTTTTTTGTGTTTGGAGTATTTTTTGGAGCTTTAAATTTCTCAATATTTCAAGTTTTGTGACTTGCAACATAAAGAGGGTACTTGTGAAAGATTCAATGAACGGATCGGTTATGTTTTTGTGACCACGCACATTTCTTCAACATTTATTGCTTAATGTCAGAAGCAAAACAATCTCATGTTACATTCAGAAGCACAGTCTGTTCAGCACTGAAATAGTCAATCTATTTTCTGCACAGAAAAACAACAATAAGTAATATATACTGTATACATATTTTTCGGTTACCTCTGTTTTATTAACACTCAATGAGAACTCAATCTAAATACAAATATCAATAAGAAAATAAGTTCTATTGTAATCATCTCTTTCTATAATTAACGCAGTGCATTTTTGCGGGTGTGAATGGGGGGGGTCATAGAACCGTAGACCCCCTCCATAACAAAGTGTCCCTGGGTCCACCGTCCTCAGGGGAAACACTTCACCCTTCCCTGCAGCTCCCCATACCCCGTTCCCACCAGCGCCAGCAGGTCTAGAGATTAACTCCGTCTTACAGTACAGAGTAGGGACACCGGGGTCCACCACCACCGGGGGTCCTGGGACCCCCTCCCTGTGGAGTCTCTAGGTCGCAGGGGCCTCCAGCATGTCCCTCATGTCCAGGAGGGCCTTCTCCACGGCCCGGCCGTACTTGGCGGCGTGGGTCTCCTCGCAGCTATTGAAGGCGGTGATGGCCACGTTGATGTGCTCCTCCATGGGGTTGTAGCACACGCCATAGCCGTCGGGCACCATGGGGCCGAAGCACATCACGCAGTCCGTCTTGGAGCCCACCTGATGGGGACACAGGGGTCAGGGGTCATGGGATGTACGTCCGTTTAGGCTTTAGCTGCAGCTGATTCAATAGCATGTCCCTGGACATGTGGATTGATATTGAGGGAGTACATTAAGATTAGTTTCAGGTCAATTTAAATAAAAAATTAATTATTAGGATCATCTTCATCATCATAAGGTGCACCAGCATTATTATTATAAATATAAGTTTGCAATTCCTTAGCCTCATAGCATAATTGCCATAATTGAGTTATATTTTAAGGTTTATCTTGTATTTAGCATCAAAAATGCCTGGTGATTATGGAATGAAAAAAGCACTCTGATTGGCTTAGGATGCATGTAGCCAATGAGACAGTGAATCAACAGCGTTAGGAGGGTAGAGTTGGGTTAGATATCATAAAATGGCCAAAATATGACTTAGACAATTATGCTATGAGGCTTACGATATGCATTTGAACATAATGTCAGCCATTGTTTTGGGTGGGCATCCTGTTTAAGACAGTAGGGTTGAAGTTGAGATCTGGGAGGGTTCCCAATCCAGAAAAAGTGCACAGACACACCATCATCCAGACATCATTAGACATTCGTGTCTTTCCATCTGAGGACCTTTCTGGCTAAATCCAGGGGAGCTTCCACCCACAAGACAGCTGATCCTGCCAGTGGCTGGCTAGAAACACATCTCCAATCTCACATGAAACGTGAAGAGCAAGCAGCAGTATCACCCACTTGACTGGTGGACAGGTGACAATGCTGAGCCACAGCGTAGGAGGTGTCCATGAAAATCTCTGGCATGGAGGTGAGGTCCTCGATAGCCTGAAGCCTCAGCCCAAGAAGGTGGCGGTCTATGGCTTGACCGTAGATTGCCTGATCAAAAACACGTAAAACAGAAGCACTGTAATGTCAACTGAGTGACTCGAAATGTGGACATTGGTGTCAGACCAAGGCCTTACTTCTTTGGTCGTCTGCCGGTGGGCCTGAACTGCTTGGCGCATCAAGGCGATCTTCTCTGTGTTCTGTTGAGAAGCAGGAGAAGGGGTCATTGAATGGAAGAGGGAAGGATCGAAGGGACTGGATTTCGGTCTGAACATCCAGGTACCAAAACAGTTTGTGTTGCTCTACCCCACCTGTTTATCTGGATCATCCATGGCCAGCACAAATTTGGACAAATCCATTGTCGTCGACCTGATGGCATCCGTTCTCCCGTATTTAAACATTCGTAAGGAAGCACTCTCATAGGTGGAGCCGCACATGTTATACATTCTGCAATCAAACAAAAAGAGTGTGACATTGGTAGATATTTTGTTTGGCGAACATACAACCATAAAGAGTGAACTTGTTGTAGACAGAGGTTCAGAACACTGCTTTACTCTCACCTAAAGTAGGCTAGTTGAAGCGCCAGCTGTACAAACGCATCAGGACTCAGCTTGTGTTGTTTTGGTACGTTTTGTCCAAAATGTGAAAACACGAGAACCTTCACATCCAGGTCATGGACCATCCTACCAGAGAAAAGAAGACATTTAATGAGGAGATTCACGGCGATGACCAATTAAACCAACTCATTCCTGCGACCAACTCATTCCACATGTCCACATACTTGGACCAAAACCCCGCCACACACATGTTAACATACTTGGGCCATAACATGTGACACACATGTTAACATACTGCAACTATAATATGTGAACCCCACATACATGCTCACATACTTCCAAAACACACCACACACATGTTAACATACTTGGACCATAACATGTGACACACATGTTAACATACTGCAACTATAACATGTGAACCCCGCATACATGCTCACATACTTGGTCCAAAACACACCACACACATGTTCACGTACTACAACTATAAAGCCTTCAAGTACATGTTCATGTTCTGCTTGGCGTTCTCGATGTCCCTCTTGACCTCGGGGGTGATGTTGAAGCGCAGCTTGAGGGGCATGGCTAGCGGCACCATGGGGGAGCGCAGTGTGTCCGGCTGCTGCCTGGGGACGAAGACCGCACCCAAATGGATTAAAATCCCGCTATTGGAAAATTTCCAGCGGCTTCTGCACAGTGGTAACGGGATAAAAGGTCTAATGCTTAGAAACAGAATGACTCACATGTGCTGAACAACGTAGTCGATGAGGAAGACGATGGGCGGGCCTTCAGCGGGGGAGTGCTCGTAGACCAGGCCACATGTTCCGTCCTCACCCACGATAAACTGGGATGATATTCATAAACGCACGCAAGTAAGTACGTAGCTTTACTTATTATTATATACACAGTTACAAAGTGCTGCACATTCACACCTACCAACGGCAGTGAATAAAAGAACAACGTAGTAACAAAGCACAATGAGACAGAACAAATTCAAACAACCCAGAACTAAGGTTATTAAGTTTTAGTTTGTGGTCGGAGCAGGGGATGGATGAGAGGTGAAGAGCTTAACAAGGTGGGCAAGGTCATGCAAGGCGAAACCTGGCATCTGCATTTTGAATCCGCTGTAAGAGCAGCTTGACTGACGAATGCCAAGAGCAAATCACAATAATCGAAATAAAAGTGGTAATCAATAGTTCAAGATCTGCAGGAGACAGAATAATTCAGATTTTAGCAATATAGGAAACGCCAGAACGAAATTTTCTGGTCAAAGACGATTACTGGATTCTTACCAATAGAATGGATATGCAAGTGAAATGGACTAATAATGTATTAAATGCAATGTAAAATAATAAATAGGTTGTTGATGAAATAAATAGACCTACAAAGTTTATCATTTAGCAGATAAATTCTGTAGGTAAGATTTAAAAGCTATATTTGAGTCTAATTTGTAAGAAATGCCACAGCCACCTGTTAGCCATTAGTGAAATGCTCTGTGGAATAATATGTTTTTTTGGAATATATGGGCAAAACTATTATTTTCCAGGAATCAGCTCTTTCAGTTCCGTTCACTATCACGATTCGTTCAATTTGATTTGTTTGTTTGATTCGTTCGTTAAGTCAGATGGTCTGTTACGTCATTTGGCAGGGAATCGGAAATTATGGAATACATTTTAATCACCATGCATGTAGCCTAGGTACTTTTTAATGTTCTGGTGAAATTACCCAGGTTAAGTGTCAATATTAAGCATATATATAAAGCACATACATGCCTTTTTATCATAAATATCCTGAATACATAATGGGGTGCAGAATTAAATGGCACCTTCCAAGTTTCGCTATCAAGCAGTGAAGCGCCTAAGCAAGCAGCAGCAGTGAATTCCGTACTAGACCAAACGAGAACGTAATGATAGGTAAGTACAATACTTCATTAAAGCAAGCAATTGTGCTATAGAGAAAAATAAAAATAAAACATAAAGTGCTTGCATGATATTGAAGCCTACAGCGATCGTTAGTTAACATGTGTGGTGGTGCCTTATCATTTGTTTACCCATGGGCCATGGCAACACGATTGCTACCTGCTGTAGTACTCTCATTGGCTAAATCGTTGAGAACGTTTTAGAATCAATCAATATAAGGTTGCGGGGAGATGAAGCTGTTCGTTTGTGTATTTTATTTACGTGACCATATTTTTGATCAGTTCTTGTTTTGGGAATCAGTTCTCGTCGTTCACCTTCGGGATTCGTTCCTGACCAATCAGGGCATCTCTTCCCTGATAATGATCCCTGATAATCTTTCCTCCATCCATATACTCCGGCCGAAACTCCAGCTCTAGAATCCTCCAGCCCTAGACTCCAGCCCTACACTCTATCCCTATGCGCCAGCCCATAGACAGAACTTTGTGTGAATATTATTACCCCAGCACCTTCCACTGAATGTCATTCTGAGGTGAGCCTGTCGCTGACCTGCAGTGTCTTGTCGAACCAGCGGTTGCCGCTGTTCCAGCGCGCCCCCCCGCCGTGCAGCATCTGGGCTGCCACCCGGCTCTGGTACAGCTCGTCAGACACGCGGGGCATGGGCGCATCCAGACACACGCTGAAGATGCTCTTCTGGATGGCGCGCACCGACTCCTTGTTCGTCTTGTCTGCAGTGGACAGCCGGTACAAAGGATCAGCTATTGGGCCAGGCTGTGGCTTATGGCATACTACAATAATACTTTTTAAGAGCTTTTCTACTATAATCGGTCACATAATGTGCACACTTCTTTTATGTTGTTCGTCCTCGCACTTAATAATATTTCCTATCATTGTTTAGCATCTTATCCTAGCTAGCTTTGATTTATACAGGGAATGGGTTAACCGAGCGAGCACTTGGTTTTATGAACATCCTTAATGTACCGATAGCAATATAATGTTTCTCTTTCTTCTGACAAATGTAATTATTGTAAGTCACTTTGGATACAAGTGTCTGCTCAATGCCCTAAATATAGATGTCAATGTAATCGTTTACGGAATAGGGTCGTTTTTTGCGCTTCATAGATCATCCTTACAGTGCATCTGAAATGTGCGACCTTGCTAATGGCGCTAACAGTGATAGCGGTGTTATTTGATGTAAATTAACTCCACACTCTTTGTCTTTGAGCGCACAAACGTGAAGAATTAAAAAGTTCATTGCAGAGAGAGAGGTGTTGGTCTGCGGTCTACCCCTACGATAAGCTTCAGGCGGTGGCAGGATTTGAAAAAGAGAAAAGCAGGGTACAGTTTCAACCGCCGCCGTATCTAGGACACAAACGCAAGAAGGCATCAATCAGGCGCCACAGAGTTCAATCGCTTCCATATTTCAGTCAAACACCTGTACGGCTCGTCCCAAGGTACCACCCCGCCCCCCACAGCTCACCCACACCCCCTAGCCAAGACTCACCCTTCATGAGGTTGTTGTAGGCCTTGCCCCAGGTGTTGCGGTGCTGAGACGTCAGGATGCCGATCGGCTCCTTGTTGGTCTGCAGGGAGGAGTTCCAGATCTTCTCCAGCTGCATGTAGATCTGGTCCTCCGTCAGCGGGGAGCCATCGCTGTTGTACACGTCCAGCACGAAGAACTGAGGGAGGGGGGGGGGGGGGGTCACGGTCATTGTGGCGTCATTCAACAGCTCTTCTTCATCTCAGATAGAGCCCATAATAATCCATACGTCAGATAGGATCTGTGTGGAGGTTGTTTTGTTTGGGGGAGCAGGTGGGACTAGAGGACAGGCTGTTTGACTCCCAGCTGGGAGTTTCTGGGTTCATACCCGTCTGTCTGGGGTCTTGCTGTAGCCCTGAACAGGATGCCCAGCCCCTAGCTGCTTATTCTGTATATGATTATGTATATACAGTGGTAAGAATATGTTTATGCACCCATGCTAAAGTTGACTAAAAAGAGGAATAAAAAAAATCATCTTTTGTGAAATTGATCTTAATACTTTAATAAAACAAATGAGGAAAAGTAAGACCTTTTTGGCCACCAATTTTCTTTGTGAATGAATAATGTATCTTAAATAAATAAATGTTCTTCATTAAAATACAGGGTGGATAAGTATAGGAACCCCTATGTTAAATTACCATAGAGGCAGGCAGATTTTTATTTTTAAAGGCCATTTATTTCATGGATCCAGGATAACATGTATCCTGATAGTCACATAGGCCCTTGGAATTAAAATAGGCCCACATCATCACATACCCTTCCCCATACCTAGAGATGGCATGGTTCTTTTCAGTTAGCCTAATAGCTATTAGTTAGCTTACTAGTTATTTAGTTACAGTGATGTTGAGAACATCACTGTATCTCCTTCTCCAACTGCCAGAAACCTCGGTGTGGTATTGGACAATCAGTTATGCTGCACCGCAACCATCGGTGCGGTGGCCCGATCCTGCAGATTTGCACTTTACAACATCCGCAGAATCCGGCCCTTCCTCACAAGGGAAGCAGCTCAGCTTCTAGTCCAATCACTGGTCATCTCCCGCCTCGACGACTGCAACTCACTCCTGGCTGGACTTCCTGCCTCTGCGATTAAACCTTTGCAGCGCATCCAGAATGCGGCAGCGCACCTCGTGTTCAACCTACCGAAGTTCACCCATGCAACCCCCCTCTTCCGGGACCTCCACTGGCTCCCTGTAGTAGCTCGCATCAAATTTAAGATGATGGTACTGGCATACAAGGCAGTCGATGGAACTGCCCCTGCCTACCTCCAAGCATTGCTAAAGCCACACACCCCAGCTCGATCGCTCCGCTCAACTACCTCAGCTGGACGTCTGGTACCGCCATCCCTAAGAGCTAGCAAAGGTCGTTCAGCAAAGTCACAACTCTTCTCGGTTCTGGGACCTCAGTGGTGGAACAGGCTCCCTGCCGTTCTCAGGACCGCAGAGTCGCTCACTATCTTCCGAAAAAGACTCAAGACTCATCTGTTCAGAGTCCACCTCGACTCTGCATAGCCACCCTCCCCCTTCTGGCCACCATTGTACACTGTATTGTATTGTGTTGTATTGTATTATAGTACTTAACTGTGTAGCAACTGCAGTAGCTGCTATCATTGCTGTAACACGGGGAATTGGTTAGCCTAGTGATTGTTGTACTTGCACTTGGTTCTATGAACATCCTTACTGCACCGATAGCGATATAATGTTGCACTTCTTTTGACAAATGTCCTTATTGTAAGTCGCTTTGGATAAAAGCGTCTGCAAAATGTCCCTAAATGTAAATGTAAATGTAGTTAGCCTAATGATTTCTCAATGCAAATCAAACCAGCTAATAGGCTAACTGAAATAAAACAATGCCAAACTCTAGGTATGGTGAAGGGTATTTGATGATGTGGGGCTATTTTTTTATTCCTCTTTTTAGTCTACTTTAGCATGGGTGCATAAATGTATTCTTACCACTGTATTCTGTATCTTAAACCAATAGATCATGTCAGGCGGCTGGATCAAAGCATTGCCAGATTGCCAAATGTTAAATTTATTAAGAATAATAAGGAGAACAGCGGCATTTGGTGTACCTGGAAGTTGTGCACCACGGTGATGTGTGTGGGCGGGGAGGACTTCCCACTGCTATGGTTGGTGACCGTGTCTCTCTTTGGTCCGGGGATCCGGCAGGATGAGAGGATCTGGTAGTACTGGTCCATGCACAGAGGCTTCCCACTCAGATACTCCAGGGGCAAGGTATCGCTGGGACACAGACCCTCACATTATTCAGGGCTCATGTTGGGCACCGGTGTGTGTTGGATGTATTACTATTTATGTCTATGTCTTTGGTTGTAATACATACCTGTCAATCATCTTTTTGAACTGCAAGATGCCAGTAATCAATTTTGCAGCAAACCTACCAAAGATTAAATAATTAATAAACATTATTATACTTCATAAATACTGTATATAAGCCAGAAAGAAAGACAGAGAGAGACAGGGGAACACCTTCAATAATGAATGAGCTGGGGCCGGGCATCATATTGTAAGGTTCATATTAATAATATGTAAGTATTAGTTACTATGGTATATTCATGGCGGAAATCAGAGGCCGACTTGCTGGTGTTTAATATGCCCTGTGTTGTGTTGCTATGCTGTGCCACATTGTTCACAGCATATCCCACCGGTCAGAGTGGTCAGAAAAAGCCCAGCCATGTTTACCAGCTGTGAAAGCGCTGAAAATAGCCAGCGAGAGGAACAGGATTAGTCTGCGTGAAGGTTGACGCGCAGGTCCAGCTGATTCACAACCCTGGAGCATGAATCACACCAAACGTAAACAGCGCCCTCTCTGGCCCTCTGTTCTCAGCCAGCCCTCGTCGTCACCTCTCAGCACAGCGGCCCCCCCCAGAGCACCTTTCTCAAGGGCAGCGATGCAAACCAAAGCATGTGTGCTCATGCCTTTTGTAGTGGCGTTCCGAACTACAGTGAAACGCCACCGTCCCTCCCAGCCGAAAGAGGGCTGAGTTCACCACACCTTTCTTGTTCAACCGCGTTCACGATCATCGTTTAGAAACCAAAATAAACTTAAATCTTCCAGGAGGGAATCAACCAGAATCTCAAATCGTATAATCTCAGTTGTGAATGCAATTTAAATTAAATGTGATTAATTATTCAGTGTTAAAACGGTTATTGTGATTGATGTAGTGATTGTGTGTGTGGGCGTGCGTGTGCGTGTGTGTGGGTTTGGGTGACAGCCTGTTTCCCTTCAATCCACTAACTGCTAGGACTAGCTCTATAGATTGTTACCGCCACCATATCTCAGTCTAATTTGTCCAATCATATCTTTATTCATTCATCCATTCATTAGGCCATTAAATCAATTATGTCTATAATCTTAATCAAATGTGAAATAATAATTCGGAATAATTAAAATAAGAACAAAATGATAGTGTTCCTCCTACACCTACTCAACTGACCTCAACCCAGTTAAACTACAATGGCTCTGGGTTTTTGTGGTGGTGACAGGAGCCCTGCTGGTATAGGGGTCGCTCACCTCATCTGCCCCTGGCGGTCGCGGTACTGCATGCGGGGAAGCACCACCCCAGGGCTGGTGTACACGGCCACCGGCATGCGGCAGTCCAGATAGGCAGACTGCATCCACCACTCTGAGAGCTGGGGACCATTACACACGATGAACACACAAAGAACCATGTTTCAACATCAACACTCAAACACTTTTTGCAAGGCCTCCAGATCTCTGGTGCTAATATCTATTGTCTTAATAGTTTTTATATTTCCTTGAATCCATTCATTTTCAGTGAATTCAGATGAGTTAGGAATCATGTGAAAAAATTACATGGTGGTGGGCTTGATGGGGGATCAAAATATTTAAAAATCATTTCCTTTGGCAGAAAACAACCAACAACAGAACAGGAAATATCAAACCTGAATTTGAAGCCAATTCACAAAAATACAAACTGTTTCAGATTCTAGTGAATGCAAATGGGTTCCGAAATTGTTTTGGGGTTTCAAATAACACAACACACGCACACGCACACACACACACACACCCTACACCCACCCTACACCCACCCAATTCTCCGTCTTCCTGGCCCTGCGTTCCAGGCTCTTCTGCAGCCTCTCCCCCACTCCTCCCTGGAGGAAGTCGGCCACTAGTTGGCGCGTGTGCTCCAGCTCCTCCTCGCTGACGATGGGCTCCAGCATGGCCAGGTAGCGCTCGCATGTCTGCTTGAGCGGCGGCACGGGCAGCCTGGGCAGGTCCTCCTGGGTCACCACTGACCTCTCTGGGATGGGATGGACCCCCACCGGTCTGAGCCGGCGTGCTGGTTGCCTCCCCAGGCCCGGGCGCAGCTGTGATAGATAACAGAGAGGGGGGGGGGGGGTTAGTAAGGGTTTGTTTTTAGGGGTGATTATTCTGCTGGTTCTTTTTATGTGTCTACTTCATAGAGCTTTGGGAATGGGCCGGGACACCCACGATCAAACGTCACTCTTTATTTTTTTGTGATCTGAAACTGAGAATAACTCATAATTTGTCAAATGTCTGTGTTACCATTGATTGCTCTATTATAAAGAATTGTTTATCAAGGTCATGAATAAATAAATTGTCTTCTCACTTCTTACTTTTCACTGGAATATGATTCATAAAATAATTTGACTTTTTGCCATCATTAAGCTATTTGGCTATGTAGTTTGAAAATGTACGTCCTGATATTATCCAAGTCACCTTACGAAAGGCAGGTTCCTGTTCTTCTACTCAAAACTGTCCACAAATTGTTGGCTCCTATCAGCTGCAGGCCCATAGAGGCTTAAGCTCACAAATGGGATAGAAGGGTGCCCTAAATACGCGTTATGAATCATTGGCATTACTTTATACGGGCATAATCTTTACCCGATTGCGGCTTGCTGACATAAACACAACTGAAAGCCTATCAGTCAGCTGAAGGCCTTTTGTTTGTTCTGTCAATAAATACAGAGTTTAGCCGGACCGTAGCAGACATGCGCTTCAGAAACGCAGCAGTCTGGATGCTGGGCATACACCCAATGTGGATCTGACAGCAGTCTTGAACATACTATCGCATTGCTATCCGGGCTATGTGTTCTGTGACAACGATCACAGGGGTGACAGAGTAAACACGAGTGCAGAAGTGTTCAATCGGTCGATACATTAATCGATGCATGGGTGAAATGTGTGTGTGTACTGTGCAGGGCTCCGCCCCCTTTTAACCTCGGATCCTCATAACAAACCCCCTCCTGCTACTAACA
>OLKM01000347.1:52500-97500 GCA_900291075.1 Melanogrammus aeglefinus | reverse complement strand
GCCGTACCATACACAGTAGGGACCCTACTGGGGTACAGGCTAACAAAAAGTAAGCAGAAGGTGCAGTAGTGGCCCTCTGCTAACATCTGCCTTGGCAGCACTGCGCAAAGACTCTTTTGGAAACCGCATGTACAAGGCGTTAGCCAACTGCTTCCCACAAAGCATAGCCCGGCAGGAGACTTTCTCATGAGGCGCTTTTCTGTGTAGAGTTAGGGTTTTGGTTGGTAGAGGCAGGGTTAAGGTTAGGGTTGTAGACACAGGGTTAGTTTAAGGGTCGCAGAGACTGGTATAGAGTTAGGGTGGTAGAGACAGGATTAGGGTGGTAGAGACAGGGTTAGGGTGGTAGAGACAGGGTTAGGGTGGGAGGGACAGGGTTAGGGTGGTAGAGACAGGGTTAGGGTAGTAGAGACAGGGTTAGGGTGGGGGGGACAGGGTTAGGGTGGTAGAGACAGGGTTAGGGTGGTAGAGACAGGGTTAGGGTGGTAGAGACAGGGTTAGGGTGGGGGGGACAGGGTTAGGGTGGTAGAGACAGGGTTAGGGTGGTAGAGACAGGGTTAGGGTGGTAGAGACAGGGTTAGGGTGGTAGAGACAGGGTTAGGGTGGTAGAGACAGGGTTAGGGTGGGAGGGACAGGGTTAGGGTGGTAGAGACAGGGTTAGGGTGGTAGAGACAGGGTTAGGGTGGTAGAGACAGGGTTAGGGTGGTAGAGACAGGGTTAGGGTGGTAGAGACAGGGTTAGGGTGGGAGGGGACAGGGTTAGGGTGGTAGAGACAGGGTTTAGGGTGGTAGAGACAGGGTTGGTTGGTAGGGACAGGGTTGGGTGTAGAGCAAGAGTGTTAGGGTGGTAGAGACAGGGTTAGGGTGGGTAGAGACAGGGTTAGGGTGGTAGAGACAGGGTTAGGGTGTGAGGACAGGTTAGGTGTGGGGGGACAGGGTTAGGGTGTGGTAGAGACAGGGTTAGGGGTGGTAGAGACAGGGTTAGGGTGGGGAGGGACAGGGTTAGGGTGGGGGGGACAGGGTTAGGGTGGTAGAGACAGGGTTAGGGTGGGGGGGACAGGGTTAGGGTGGGGGGGACAGGGTTAGGGTGGTAGAGACAGGGTTAGGGTGGTAGAGACAGGGTTAGGGTTACGGTGTAAAGACAGAGGGGCGGGATATTGGCTTTTTGAAATAGAGATTGGCTAACATCGTATCACACCTTGTTTTTCCTTCCTTCCTTTTTCTTCCTCTCGGAGTCGCTGCGACGGACGGCACGGCGAGTCCACCGAGTGGTTCGTCTGAACCCGGGCCTCACACCCCCCCTACACCGGTCGATCCCGGGAGCCTACCCCCGCACACACACCCCCTCCTAACACACACCACTCAACCCCTCCCCCACCTCTACCCCACCAGAGGGGCAGCAGATCACTGTCAGAGTCCAGAGCACAGGAGACAAGGTCAGGTCACCCAGGAGAGGAGAGCCCTTAACCCATCTCATCAGGCCTACTCTTCCTCCTCAGGAAGGGGATGGGATCAATAATACGGTGGTGGGGCTGCATGGGCGGTGTATGGGGGAGCTGTGGTGGAGGAACCGAGGGGCAGACACCATCTCCCTTCCTCTGCTCTCCACTAAGGGTGGAGGAATCGGTGAATTCAACTCCTGTGGTTTAACGTATTGTTTGTTGTGTGATGTAAATGTTGTTAAACGTTTTTGTGTTATGTGTGTTATGTAAAGGGCTAGCCGACGGACGCAGAGAATAGAAAAAAAGATGAATCACAACATATTCCAGGTTTTACAATCAAGGCATAATGCCATAGTCCTTGGCTTGGTGCCAATCAGTGATCTACCAAGATTGCGCAAAAACACACGCACACACACACACACACACACAACACACACACACACACACACACACACACACACACACACACACACACACACACACACACACACACACACACACACACACACACACACACACACACACAGAAATACACTACAAACACATTGTAGTATTGTCTGAATTAAAATATATACTCCCTCGCTTTGCTTCTCTCTTGCTCTCACCCTCACTCTCTCAAAGACAGCCTCTCTCTCTTTCACACATACACGATACACACGCTACCATGCACTCAGGCACACATGCACGCACACAAACACATCCACACGCGCACCGAAATATTCAAGAAACACACACACACAGAATGCAGTGAGGCACACACAAAACAGCGAAACATACTGAGCGGACACATACACTGAACAAGCACGCATGCACGCAAACACACACACACATGCACAGACGCACACAAACCACTAAGACTGACTCACAGACACACACACATATACAGACACAGACATACACACACACACACACACCAAAGCGTGCACTCAGGCACACACATACACAGATATAGACACGCACTGAGACACACACACACACGAGACACACACACACACACCCCTTCCTCCATCATGAATAAACCATACTGTCTATGAGTCATATACCACCCCCACATCCCTCTCACCCAGTCCCCCTGCTCCGAGCTGCTAGAGTAGGAACGCTAATTAACGTGATGGCTAGCTCCAGCTCCTCCTGTCAGCAGCTTGTGGGGGCCTCTCAACCGAGCAGGCTCTAGCACTCCACCCATCTCTCTCTCTCTCTCTCTCTCTCTCTCTCTCTCTCTCTCTCTCTCCTCCTCTCTCTCTCTCTCTCTCTCTCTCTCTCTCTCTCTCTCTCTCCCCCCCCTTCCCTCTCTCTGTCTCAATCTCTCTCCCAACTGCCATCTCTGGAGAACCAGGGCCCCTCATTCATATTCAAGCCCAGTCCCAGGCACCTGGAAGCAGCCACCAGCACCTCCACCGCACAACCCCCCATGGTGTCTATCATGGACAACCCCTCCCCCCCTCTCCAATAGTCCCTACCCCCGTTCTACATATATACTGCCGGTCAAACATATAATTAGACCATCTTACCCACACACACATTTTTTTTTCCTTTTCAGTTGGAGTCACGCACACTAGCAAACCAGAAAGTTTTCTGAAGGGACGCAGTGGAGAAAGAAGTCCAGAAGATGACAAAACCCAACTGATGGGTTGAATCACCCAACGGTGGAGGGAGGGAGAGAGACACAGAGAAGCAGAAAGAGAGCGAGAGCGAGAGCGAGAGCGAGAGAGAGAGAGAGAGAGAGAGAGAGAGAGAGAGAGAGAGAGAGAGAGAGAGAGAGAGAGAGAGAGAGGAGAGAGAGAGAGAGAGAGAGAGAGAGAGAGAGAGAGAGAGAGAGAGAGAGAGAGAGAGAGAGAGAGAGAGAGAGAGAGAGAGAGAGAGGAAACGAGAGGGGAGGGGAGAAGGCTACGTGTGCGCCTTGGTGGACTAGCTCGGTAACCATGGCAACGTAGTCAGGAGAGCACGAAACAGGAACATGCAGACTCTGTTTCTGCTGAGACTTGCACATGTGGCACGGCGCAGCTTTCCTTCAGCCCCAGAACGAAGGGGGTGAAGGGCAGGGTGGAGCAGGCCTCTGTGAAATATACAGGGCCCATCTGAACTGGTTCTCCACCCGGTGCTTAGAGTGAGGGAGAAAACACCCACTGGCAGCCTCAGTATGCTAGATTCAGTATACATCCCTCTCACAGGTCTGAAATGTATCAGATGACGCAGGCTACAGAGTGCTGCTGTTAGTATGTTCTTATTATTTCACATAATAACATCTGTGAGCTGTAGAAAACGTAGAGTTACATATTGTTTTAAACACAGTCAGTAGTCCGGCTTACGAAGACGGACGGTAAGCGCTCTTGCTACGGCTGTTTTTCTCCTGATTCTCTCGCCCTACGCGCATCGAGCTGCTCTCACCCATCTGCCTTCCTCTCTCTCTCTCTCCCTTCCCTCTGCTTTCCCCTTTCTCTCTCCCTCTCTCTGCCTGCCTTCCTCTCTCTCTCTCTTGTTCTCTCTCCCTCTGCCTGCCTTCCTCTCTCTCTCTCTTCTTCTCTCTCTCTCTCTCTCTGCCTTCCTTCTCTCTCTCTCTCTCCTCTCTCTCTCTCTTCTCTCTTGTTTCTCTCCCTCTCTCTGCCTGCCTTCCTCTCTCTCTCTCTCTCTCTCTCTTGTTCTCTCCCTCTCTCTGCCTGCCTTCCTCGCAGCTCTCCCTCTCTCCCTCTCTCTGCCTGCCTTCCTCACAGCTCTCCCTCTCTCTGCCTGCCTTCCTCTCCCTCTCTCTCTCCCCCTCTCCCTCTCTCTGCCTGCCTTCCTCTCCCTCTCTCTCTCCCTCTCTCCCTCTCTCTGCCTGCCTTCCTCTCCCTCTCTCCTCTCTCTCTGCCTGCCTTCCTCTCCCTCTCTCTCTCCCTCTCTCCCTCTCTCTGCCTGCCTTCCTCTCCCTCTCTCTCCCCCCCTCTCCCTCTCTCTGCCTGCCTTCCTCGCAGCTCTCCCTCTCTCCCTCTGCAGGCTGAGTCTAACCTCCCCCTCCCCTTTCCTCAAGGGAATAAAGGTCGTAACGCAAATGATTACTCAAACCCGAGTTGCCATAGAAACGCAGTCATGTGACTAGAGCAGGCATGCATAGACCACAACAAAGAGGAGGATCAGGAGGAAGCAGCGCTGGGGAAGAAGAGTTGTAGCTCACTGCGCCGGTGCCTCTGTTCGCTTCCTCGACTCACGGTTAAAAAACAGGAGAGCACAATGAAAACACATAGTGTAAAGTAGGCTACGTGGAAAAGAGTAGAACAATTCAGAAGACCGAACACAAAGACAGACAGGAGGCGAGGTTACTTTGGGGGAATGCACTCGTTCTAGGCTTTAGCTGCAGTGTAGGATATATAGTTCCTGGTTTGTTTTTTTCCCCGCACCAAGTATAGAATAGCTAAGGGTGTGTCTTGTGCACCGTAGCCTCCTGCGAGAAGCAGCGTCGGCGCCAGCGGTCTGGGATTTCTGTGGAATGGCGTCACTTGTAGAAGTCGAGAGATAGTTTCCTCCTCTAAAGAAGGAGCTGAAGGCTCCAACCACGGCGCTGGTGGAGCCCTATCCACCTCAGCCACTAGCCCTGCTGCTAACACCGCGAGTTCAAGACAGTTCATTCACTCCTATTCCCCAAAATCATTTATTTTCCATTTACAGAGCCTAAATTATTTGTATAGCCTTCGTTTTGCAAGAACAGCTCCCTTCTTAAAAGGTTCAATGTAAATACAAATAAAAAGGGAGGTGAATTATCATCAAATACAACAACGCATGCATATGATCAGACACACTTATTCATCAAAGTTGGTTGTTTTAATGAACCAGTCCACAATCAAGCGGGCATCATCATAATCCTCTTGAAGGGCTATGAAAGAGCGACATGCAAGCAAGGAGGAGCGGGTGCACATATAGGACACATGCGGCCTGTAAATGCATCACACCAGGCCTTTCAAGGCAGGCCCTGCTAACGGTTCCTCTCCCTGAACAGATGGGGTCCACGACCAGGACTCAGCACTCCAGTCAACCCCCACAAAGATTAGTTATATCCCCGGCCTACCACCAGCACAGTCCCACCAATCAGAGCGCTAGCTGGATCATATACCCCAATATACCAGTCAACATATTCTGTGCTCCATTCGCTTGGTTGTTAAAGGCCACTGGTTTGGTGCGTTAAAACCAACAACTTCAGAGTGACTGGATAGAGTGCATTTCTCTCTGATGAAGTCACCACATCTGTGGTTATGAACACTCAGTACTGTGTGTGCACTAGACGTCTAGTCCACTATGTCTAGTCTCTCTCTCTCTCTCTCTCTCTCTCTCTCTCTCTCTCTCTCTCTCCTCTCTCTCTCTCTCTCTCTCTCTCTCCTCTCTCTCTCTCTCTCTCTCTCTCTCTCTCTCTCTCTCTCTCTCTCTCTCTCTCTCTCCCTCTGTCTCTTTGTCCCTCTCTCTAATTGCTCTCTCTCTGTGTCTCTATGTCTTGCTCTATGCCTTCAACTCTTTGCCTCTCTCTCTCTCTCTCTCCCTCTCTGTGAGTCTCTCCGTCTCGCAGCCTGCAACATGTATTAAATAATGTAAGCCAACGAGCACAAACCTCAATCTATGATACACACATGTGACGTACACATAAGGTAAGCACACAGGTGGACACTCATACACACAAAACACAGGTATACGCGAGCACACACGCAAACATGTACTCACATACAAACATGCTAAAACACACAAATGTGCAAACGTACACACACACACACATACAATACACAAACATCTGTTCACATTAAAAAACACAGATTATAAAACACAATTATACGTACAAACACCTAGGTATACACAAGCGATCATGTACATGCAAACATCTACTCACATTAAAACTCAATAATATAGACACTGACATACACACACACACACACACACACACACACACACACACACACACACACACACACACAAAGTACACACAAACACGCAAACATAAACACACATACACACACACATACACATACACATGCACACAGATAAGCCCACAAGCACACAAACATAGGCTCACATTAAAACACATTAAGACACAAACACAGACACTCAAATACATATATATGTTTACAATAAAACACACAATTCTACACATAGACACACATTTAAACCATAATATATATTTTATTGAAAAACTAAAAAAATTGAACAATTACACACACACATGCAATAAAACACAGACACACACACACACACACACACACACACACACACACACACACACACACACACACACACACACACACACACACACACACACACACACACACACACACACACACACACACACACAAACACACACACAATACAAACACAAATACATACAGATATACATAAGCAGGCAACAATACATTAACACACAAAATTGCATGTGTGCCAATCCCAAACGTATGCGGATATTACCACACCATTATACAAGCACACACAACCTGGCTCTATAGCTGGCCTTAGCAGCAATGGAGCCAGTGTGACCCCTCAGTGCTGACCATTCCCCCCAAACCTCAGGTCCCTGGTGGCCTGCTGCAGCAGCTGAGTGTTCAGTGATGTCTGCAATTATCCCGCGTCTAGACATTGTCTAGAGAAGGGTGAGGAGATGCACAGTGTCTGTATGCCCTCAGCCTCTCCCCCTGCCTTTGTCATGGATGATGTGGAGGTACACCCCCCCCCCCCCCCACACACACACACACACACACACACACACACACACACACACACACACACACACACACGCACATTGCCCCTCAACTCTAAAGTCCATACAAAAAAAAATCGAATTGGCCAATGTGTTCAATAAAAGACAAATATGGAGGTATAAATATATTTGGATACATTGTGTGTTTATGTATATATGTTTCAATAAATGAAGAAACAAAACTAATATATATAGTGTGTTGTGAGAGCAGGTCTGTTTTGCATGGCTCTATAGAGCATAGGGTCATGGAAGTGAATGAATGGTCTCACAGGAAAGAGCTGAGATGGTGTGAGAAGTGGATGAGAAGATGTGGCCCTATTATTTATCGGCAAAAAAATAAAAGCTGTGTGTTAGCCAGGTTAAACATCGTTAAAAGTATTGGAAGTAAGATGTTTTACCACCTCAAGGTCAGGAAGTGTGATGTGCATGCAGAATATTGTGTCGCTGGTAACACAAATAAACGCAAAGGAAGATAGTTAGGAAGGGAGAACGTGTGTGGCGTGTATTCATCAAACCTTAGAATTAGAGCAGAGCTGTGGGTAAAGGCACAATGGGATTGCAGTGAAAGGAAAATGCTGCGAGAGAATGAGCAGGTGTGCTTGGAGGGAGAGACCCATGGGCTTCTGAGAGAGAATAGATCAATAACTAATTTCAGTACCAAGCTCCAGTCGCGCTGTTTTCCAATAAATGCTGGATGGAGAGTACTGGTTCAGCCCGCCCCTCCATCTCTATTCTATTGCCTTCTGCTCACTGGATTGGATTCTCTGTGCACGGAGGCTACTTCTGCAGATAGTTTATTGTTGCCTATAGAAGTTAGAATCCAACATTGTGATTTTGACGCGTCCCACACCAGCACCACCACATCGGGTAGCCTACATGGCTGTATGGCGTGCACCGGAAGCGCGTTTTCTAATTACGCACCATACCGCCCTGCGCGTCGGCTCCACCATATCTTAATGTATATGCTACAAAAGCACGTGCTGTGGAGGTTTTGTCAAGGACTGTGCGCGCAGATTCAGAAAGACAGGAGAATGAAGCGTTAGTCATGCTGCTGCTGCTGCCACCGAGACTCCACAGAGCGCCTCTCCTCGGAGGCACCGCAGCACGCCGCTCCTCGGAGGCTGTGACCTAGATAAGATGAGGGGCCGGAGAGCCCGGGAGCACTGGAGCCTCTCCAGCTCCAGTGATGTCAGGAAGGGGTTAGTTGTGTAACAAAGCGTCCTATTTAGTTTGACTGTCACAGCCGTAGACAAACAGTCCTCTAGTCCTGGATGCTTTATGTTGTTCACACGCATCAAAGTGATTCTCCCCAAACCCCTTCTTCTTGAAGCCAGTTATCTCCATACGTTGTGTTTACCACAAGAGACGGACGTTAACTCAACTTCGTCTCACTCGTGGTGGCTCGATCCCCGGCCCTTCACGTCCGGACAGATGTGGATGGAGAGATTTGTGCACTTTTTCCGAATCGACCACAGCAAGTCACAATATGCATGACTTTATTTCTCATGTACATGCAATTCATTAATATTATTATGAAAATACCACTTAATCATGTAGCATGGGGTCCACGTGGAACAGTGCCTCGAGGAAGAAAGTTAGAAATATATCACCAATTACCCAGCCTCGTCTCCCTAATAGATAACTAAAGACCACTAGGCATGTTCGAGGCTACAGTGCCGCTGCATGGCTGCTAGGAAAACAGGACTATGGACGACACACATTAAACCGGACCACAATACATTTGGGGAATAACTGGTTTATTTTTTCCCATCTTCAGTAAAAACACAACTTTGAGGGAAATGGACATGTGTTTAAATTCGCAGCTGTTGCTGATGCTATTTTAGCCACTGAAAATTATCCAAAATCTAGATGATGAAAACAGAACGAAAGAGGAAAAGAAAAGCGGTCATGTGTACATTTTGAGAGTCCCAGTGCCATCTAGTGTCCTTAAAACAGAATTACATCATATTTATAACATCCCAGCATTGCTAAGAGAAGATTACATTGTAAACCTGTTCGGACATGTAAAATGGCACATTATCTTTCTAACTAAAAAGGCCTCAGTGGTAGCTCATTACATTAATATCAAGTGTTAACTTAAATTATTATTAAGACATTTCATTTACGTTGTACAGCAGATTATCTCCCACTCTGAGCAGACGGGCGGACCTCTCACGGTGTGGCGTGTATGGGCCTGAACGACCTCCAGCTTGGCTTCAGACTCACTGTGTGTTCTGGCAGGAGAAAGTCTTTGAGGCATTCCGGCAACGGCAGCGCTTTCACTTTGTGACCCAGGGGACTGGGCTGGAGGTGTCTCCTCAAGAAGGCCCTACAGAGGCAGCGCAGGGCCGGAGGGCTCGCTTCCTGCTCCGTCACTCGCCTGTGGAGCTCCAGCAGGCCCCGGCCGCTGGGCCCGTCGCCCAGCGGCTGGAGCGGCGGCAGCGAGAGGTGGTCCACCCTGGCCGCATCCAGCACAAACTCGGCCTGCTCCAGGATCTCGGCGGCGCGCCCCTCGTCCACGGCGCCGCCGTCGTCGCCGCCGTCGTCGTCGCCGCCGCCGCCGCTGTCGCCGCCGCCGTCGTCGCCGCCGCCGTCGTCGCCGCCGCCGCCGCCGCCGCCCTCGCCGCCGTCGTCGCTCGGCTGCAGGACGCTCCGCAGCCGCCGGAACAGCAGTGCCGGGCCCGACCAGCAGGCGGCGCCGTGGCGGGAGCAGGTGAAGGCGGCGCCGCGGTACAGCAGCAGCGTGGCCAGCGGCAGCAGCAGGTCGAAGTGGTCCAGGCTGACCTGCGTCAGCGAGGGCTGGCCGTCCTCGACAAGGCAGCGGCTGGCGTCCGTGCCGTGGGCCAGCAGCAGCTCGGCGGCCCGCACGCAGAATCGACCCATCTGGGCGGCGTCCTCCGCGCTGCCCGCCTCCAGGGACTCTTTGATGAGGAAGACCAGCGAGGACACGGCCGACTCGCCCGCCTTCGTGTTGACGTTGACGTCGGCGCCTGGGAACCAACGGAACGTTGTTAAGATGGTTACGCCTCATTCTGGTTCATCTGGGTCGATATACCCGTTGTTCGTTTTCAAAAGGCGAAAGGAAGTTTGAAGAATCCTTTCACACAAGCACACGCACACACACACACACACACACACACACACACACACACACACACACACACACACACACACACTCACTCAAGCACACTTTCATACAAAAAACAATTTGGCGTATACCTCCCTCCATCCCTTCCCTAACATGCATAATATTACAAACTGTACTCTTGGGATGGCCGAGATGTGCCATGGACACATCAGAGGAAAATATACAACACGAAGATCTAGTTCAATGATTGTGCCATTTTGGAATGTCCTACACCAACCAAGGAACCATCCGATGCTTCCTTGAAATGATGCCACATCTAGGTACCGAGTTACAATGTTTTCTACGCCTGGTATATTTGCCACATATTTATGACACGCCCTTGCAATTGAGGCCGCGATGATCTCAACGTCCACTAGGGAAGATTTAACTGGCTAAGGAGTGCCATCTAGTGGAGGATATATGTATTAGCGTCTTTTAACTCTGGAGAGACAAATCCAAAATAACACCCTAATAATCTGCCATTTGTGTCCAGGAGGTGGTGGGGGGGGGGGGGGGGGTACCTCTCTGCAGAAGCAGCTGGATGTTCTCTATGTTGTGCACCGTGAGTCCATCGCTGCTGGCCAGGGCGTGCAGAAGAGCAGTTTTACCTTTCGGGAAGACAGAGCAAAATAAAGAGACATACAATCAACAGCTGAACTGAATGGAACAGTTATACACATATAAGAACAGAGTTCAAAAGTTTAAAGACTGATATAACAATGCAAACATAAAAGTTGTGGCTGCATTAATGTGCATTGACTAGAAGAAGAGAAAATAGGCAAAGTTAAGAATGAAGTTGTGCAGTTTTAAGTAGTTGAAAACAGAGGGCTGTGCTGTCTGCCCATTGACTTCCATAATAAAATGGTACATTTATTAAGTTTCATTATTGAAATAAGTATACAATACATATATATATATAAATACACCCACTCCACGTACCCAGTTTATCCTGTGCGTTCACCTGCGCCCCCAGGTCCAGCAGGGCGTGCATACAGGCCAGCCGGTCCGAGTCCTCACTGGACAGGTCCAAGGGGCTGCACTCATGGATCTATGAAAAAATGGCTGGTTAGTAAGGTGAGGGTGCTCTGCATCCCTGACCAAATGTCCCGGGTTAGACCCCAATGGGTCCCCAGTCTGTGTGAGGCATCCCACGAGGCCTCCCGTCTCGTTAATGAAAATAAACTTAAAGGGGATCCGGGGGGGCGCAGTGCGTGTGCAGAGTGCTCCTGCTGTGGGCCTGATGGACACAGTGCATGTGCAGAGTGTCTCTGTGGTCAGCACTGCGGGAGGGATGCCGAGCTCACCCGGTCTCTCTTCTGGACGTCCGCCCCGTGGCCCACCAGCAGCCGCACCATGCTGGGCCGGCCCTTCAGCACGGCGATGTGCAGCGGGTTGTAGTAGGACACCGGGTCTGAGGGGGGGGGGGGGGGGGGTAGGAGGAAAGAGGATTGGAACGTGGAATTAAGAATGAATAAAGAATAAGCTTCTTTGAATGGTAGGATTCAAAGAGGCACAGCAAACCAAAGGCCTATACTTTAATACTTGCTTTTTTTTCCCCCTCTCAGTGCTTTAATCATGAAGAGTTAGACGGGAAGAAGCCCCTTAGAACTAAGAAGACAGACTTTAAAAAAAAAAAAGCTGATTTTTCTTTTGATTTTTCTGAAGTTTTTTTTTTCTTTTAGTTTTTTTTCAAGTGTCTGCTGATTTGTAACTATGCTAAATATAAATATATAAAATAAATAAAGATAAAAGTATATATATTTCCTGTCAGTTTAGGGGAGGCCTTTAGAGGGCTTTGTATTATGGGTTGTTGTTTAGTGTGGTAATGAGAAGCCTTTGAAAGTGTAACTGATGAAGGACTTCTACAAATACATTCGACTTCCGATGGTGGAATAGTGAGGGATCGTTTGGGAAACGGAATAAAAAAAACAGCAAAAATGACAAAAGATTGGCTGGAGAGACGGTTGTCCTACGGACGGCAGCCGCCTGCGGCCTCGTCAGAGCCTCGAGAGACAGCCTGTTGGCATGTGAAACCTTGATTCATCTGGGGATGGACACGCTCCCGAGATAACAATCCACCGCCACACTAAGGAGGGGCTAGTGACAGATGACCGTGAACCATCGCTGCTAAATCCAAAGTACCCAAAACCAACGTGAAGATTTTTGTGACTACAGCTAGAGGTTCCCTTCAAGTCACAACCAGCACAAATAACTCGGGGGGCCTTTAACGATGAATCCAGAGAATGTACCCGCCACCGCGGTGATAACAGAGGAGTCTTGGGACAGTGCTAAACCAGTCAGAGGTCCCGAAAGCACGCTGAGCGGCACACCATCAAGCGGAGTGTCATTGTCAAGCAGTCATTTGATTGGTCCAGGACATGACGCCTGGATTGCATCATGCAGCCACCGTCGATCACGCAGACAGTCCTGCCGGGGAGGCTGCCATGCTGAGTCACCGTTAAGTCAGCCACTTATTATACCGTCGCCGGATTGACCGATGAGCAGGTTGACTGGCTGCCATTGTTATTTTTTATGTTATGGAGATGAATGGGGCGGCTTGGCTTGACGCGTCGTTTAGTTATGATGAAGTGATGAGACAACGATGATGCTCACGTTTCAGCCGGTAGATATATATATTTTCTTTTATTATTATTATTTGTTTTTGTTTTTTTTACTTTATTGATCCCAATCTGGGAAATTACAAAATATACTGGCCGCATAGCCGTGCATTTGTTAATTTTTTTTTAATGATTTATTGCATCTTCTATGGTTTATACCTTTGAAAACAAGTGTTTTCTAAATAACCTGTTCAAATAAACGTACAACTTTGATGTTTCGGGTCAATTTGACAAGAGCAATTTAAACATGCTTAAAAATTATTGTAACTGAAGGTCTTAACCAAGTTTCTCTCTCAGCTTCTTGAGGCCTTTCTACTGACCATCTCTATCACCCAGTAAATAATACATGACTGCCCCCTACCTCCCCTTATACACATATACGTAAGTATTGATTGTATATAACTATTGCGAAATATGCAAATCACTGTACTATCTCATTCATAAACCTAAAATGAAAAACAAATTATGTTTTGGTGTTTGAGGGGCATTATGTTGATATAAAAATATAGTGATGTATTTATACATAGTAAAATATAATATAGTTCAAATGCAGATTGTCTTGTATATGACTGCTGCTATAGCATATCTGGTGGGGCCTGGAATCATTTAGATTGACATTAGCTGCAGTCAGTCTATCCTTTCTTGTAACTGGGGATCAGCAGTTTGACTGAGAGACTGTAAACATTGAATTGGGTCAAATTGACCCCTAACATAATAGGAGATAAGGAGGGTCAAAAGAATGGCTTTGCCCAAGGTTTGTGAACATACCGCTGTTCTCTGAACTCCGGTACCGCGGCACTGCGTCATCAGGATACAGGGACACAGACGAAGAGAGGTTGTGCTGACGCTAGGCTGTGTGACAGTGTGTGTGGATGCGTGGAGCTCTGTCTGGGGAGCGGTTAATGTTGTTTGGAGTGAATAAGGCTTCTCTGACACTTAATAGTATAGTGGTACACTATATATGACACATTTCATATGCAATCCTGCTCACACTCAACAACTTGTAACTGCTAATAAGTAAGCATCAACAGGTGGCGAAGGTATTAACCATGGGAATAACATAGCCCCCTTCCTTCCTAGAACTCTCAACACAAAACATTTTTTCCTTTTCCAATTTCTTCAAATTTGAGCTGAAACTGGGAGCTTCTTTTACCATAACTACAGTGTGTATGCGGTGTGTATGTGCTTGCTTGCGGTGTATGCATGCGTTTGCAAGTGCTGTGTGTGTGCGTGTGAGCTTGCAGGCTGCTTGGCACATGCGCACATGAGTAACTGGCGGACAGGCCTGCCATTATAGTAGTAAGATAACATAAAGGGGAGCAATAAGATGGGAACTCAATCGACCCCAAGGGGAAATGAGGTCAAACAGAAATAACCAAAATGATGGCATAGAAGAGCCGTATTAAAATAAGTCTCATGAAATGAAGACTCATTGTGGCTCACCTTCAAAGTTCAGATTGGCTCCGTAGCGCAGCAGGATCTCTGCGGCGTAAACTAGGCCCCGTTCGGCCACTTTACAAAGAGCATAGCTGATCCCTTCCTCAAACATGGAGGACTTGGACTCTCTGTCCAGCAGGTCCACCAGGGAGCTGCAGACAGAGCCATGGTCCAACCGCTGGGTGGCTTGGATTAAAGTGAACCTGTTGAGAACAGAGAGACAGGAACATTTAGTGACAATATTTATTATTTAATATCCATTCCATTCATTTTTTTTACCTTTCCAATCATAATAATGACACATTCTGCTTAGTAGTGACTGCAGAAAAACAAGTAAAACATGTTGGTTGCTGTGATTATCTCTTACTTTAGATGTGTCAATGGCGTACCTACAGTAGAAGTGATATGACCTCGCAAATAATAACACCCTTACCTCCCACCTCCCAAGGGGATGGGGAAGTGGGAGGTCATATTCAAATGTGACCCCTTCCTACGTAGGAGTGGGCGCCGAAACTGACTCGCTCGTTTGGTAACTGTAGGCGGAGTACTATCAGAAATGCATATCTCACGCAAAAAATCATGTACAGACTTTTTTCAAAGTTTGTATGCGTGTGGGAGCCCCAGAGACCCAAAACAACACCCCAAATCCCAGGAAAATGTAGGGTGTTTTCCTGGGATTTGGGGTTTTTGGGGTTGTTTTCATAATGTCCTCTTTAAGAAAATGTAAATGGTTGCATAAAAATAAAGTGACAGCTGAATGAAAAGCGCAAAGCAAGCATTGCTAAAAATGCAGAAATGTAAAATGAATTGAACCAAAGAATCTGAAAGGTCAAATGTATTGCCCTGCACTGCTGAAAAATCTGAAAGGTCAATTGTATTGAAGTGCACACTAGTGCACCTGGAAGCTGAAGTCGAAAAATTACTGATGCTGAATTACATTACCTGAAGAATCAAAGTGCTGAAATACATTGTTACAAAAGCTGGAAGCTAAACTGTAATACTGTCAAAGCTGGACGATAGTAGTAATGGTGATAGCTGTAGAATAGTAGTAGTAATGGACTGGTAGTAGTAGCTGAAGCAGAAGTAGTAGTAGCTGAAGTAGTAGTATTAGTAGTAGTCGCTGAAGTAGTATTATAGTAGTTGAAGTAATAGTGGTACTAGCTGCACAAATGATATGCCTTATGAAAGGTAAGGTATTGATTGATGTTTGTAGAAAGGATTAAAAACGACCGAAATTGTATGTACTCGCTAGTCCAATTGAGCGAGAAAAATGGCACAATCTGGCAACAATGCCTCCAAGTCCTCGTGCTCTCACCGGAGCGTCAATCAATGAGACCAACTCAAAACAAGCTGACATGGACCTTAATCTGTGATTTTGAAAAAAAGTTTAAAAAGGTTATCGAAATTCTGTTTCCAGATTATCGAAGATACAAGTGTGTAGATTTGTTAAACCTTTGAACAAAGGTTAACGATAAAATATTGACCAAGTTACAAAGTCTGAATTAGTGAGTGTCAGAGAAATGGGCGGACAGCTTTTTCTACTTTAAAGGTCCCATGGCATGCTACTTTATGGATGCTTTAATCTGGATAGATTAGTGGACCCCTAACACAGTATTTGAAGACGTTCCCGAAATTCAACTGTGGTGCAGAATTACAGCCACTACAAGCCAGTCGCACATTGAGCTTTCCCAAAACGCACCGTATCAGTGTCTGTAGCTGAAGCAAATGAGGAGGAGAGGGGCAGGTCCAGGTGGGAGGGTGGGATGTGGTCCTGAGCAGCTTGCGGCCACACTACCATGTGCTCTGTTTACACGGTAGATGTATCGCAATGGCGAAACACACACAGCCTATGGCTGTGTTCTGTAAATATTCTAGAACCCCATGGGTGATTCCTGGAGCACTATCTCTAAATAATCATAATAATCATATTATACATAGATATCTATTAGGGGTGGGAAAAATAATCGATTCTTCAATGCATCGCGATTCTCGCTTGAACGATTCTGTCTCGATGCAGATAAATTAATAATCGGAATTTAAAAAATATTAATTTATTTTTTGCCTGCTGAAACATTCTGTTTGCCAGAGGGATAATTTTTGTCATTTTAAAAATATTTAATTTATCTTCAGTCTGTATTGGCCAATCTGATTTGTCTTGACACGATTGCGATTCAGCCTACGCATAGCATGCGCACAAACTCACAGCCAGACACAAGAACTCCTTCTAATTCAAGAGCAGCTTTTCCTCTAATGACATAGAAAAGAAATATTAGAAATAAAATAAAACTGAAACCTATTTTTTGCATGCTTCCATATCGTGTTATAATGCAAGCTGCATTGATTATTGCATTGTTCATAGAAAGTCATATTTGTGACAAAAGCTTTCTCTCTTATGAAATATTAGATAAGTTAATTCATCTGTTGATGTCTTTAATGATCATCACAAAAGTAGGAAGTGATTAGCAAACCCAGATGTATGTATTTTTGAAAATCACGCATGGAAATGTACATTGAAAAAAATTGTTGCATCGAGATGCGTCAAGATGCATCGATAATCGCTTCAGAATCTAATCGTTGACCTCATAATCGGAATCGAATCTAAACGTGAGGTGCCAAGAGATTCCCACCCCTAATATCGATATCATATATATATACTGTATTATCACGGCCAAAAGCCACTTCCACATCAATCTGAAGTAGACTGAACCGCGACATGGAAGAGAAAGGGATTGTTGCCCATAATTGTCTCCCGCCGGAGCCCCGCTGTCAAGGCACCACCGCCTCAGAAGCAGGCAGCGTGCCTCGCGGCGGCGGTGCCTCATGGCGGAGGTAACCTTGCGGCGGTGGTCAGCGGGGCTTCGGCGGAAGACAATCACGGGCAACAATCCCTTTCTCCTTGCCCGCGATTGTCGCCCGCCGGAGCATCGCCTGCCGAGGAACCACCACCTCAACAGCAGAACAGTTATCCAAATAACAAAGTGTACAACACTTGCAATCACATACACACACACACACACACACACACACACACACACATGTGGCGCTCGCACGGTCGTAGCTCATTCTCTCATTGGCGGGCCAAATTCTCTGGGCATGCAAGGCAGAGAAAGGGGCGGTAACTTGGCCCCTTATGACGACAAATGGAGCCACATTCCAAATCAGCGTACTTGAGCTTCCGTTTTTTCAACAGGCCTGAGCGTGGGGGATAAACCTAACTGCAAGTAAATTTATAGCGATGCTCACACGATATTCTCGGCCGAAAATGGCCCAAAAGCGCCAGGATATATTTATTAAGTCATCGATAATGTATCGATTTTGTGATGACTCTAAACTAAAATTAGCGCGGCCAGCACACGCTTGTCTGGATAAGCGCCAATATGTCTGCGGTGTGGACGTTTTTCAATGTTTCTGAGAAAGACCCGTGTATAGCGATTTGCAAAAATAGCAATGCCTTGATTTTAATGAAGTTAGTACACAGTCATAGCCATAAATGCAATGGTATTAGGGGTGCCGCGGTGTGGACTTTGGGAGGAGGAGGCGTTTCCCTGGAGAAGGCGGGTTGCCACACGGTATAAACTTTGAAACTAGGTCAACCGCTATCTTCTCCGTCAACTCACACTCAGTGACAGCGTCTGGCAGCGCGCCAATTCTCGGTGACAGCATCTTAAAACGTTCCTTAAAAGGAGGCCGTAGGAGGGCAACAACCCAGCAGCAGGACCGCTACCTCCACCTTTGTGCAAGGAGGAACAGGAGGAGCACTGCCAGAGCCCTGCAAAATGACCTCCAGCAGGCCACAAATGTGCATGTGTCTGCTCAAACGGTCAGAAACAGACTCCATGAGAGTGGTAGGAGGGCCCGACGTCCACAGGTGGGGGTTGTGCTTACAGCCCAACACCGTGCAGGACGTTTGGCATTTGCCAGAGAACACCAAGATTGGCAAATTCGCCACTGTGCTCTTCACAGATGAAAGCAGGTTCACACTGAGCACATGATGTGACAGACGTGACAGAGTCTGGAGACGCCGTGGAGAACGTTCTGCTGCCTGCAACATCCTCCAGCATGACGGGTTTGGCGGTAGGTCAGTAATGGTGTGGGGTGGCATTTCTTTGAGGGGCCGCACAGCCCTCCATGTGCTCGCCAGAGGTAGCCTGACTGCCATTATGGCCGGCTCAGACTACACGATTTCAGCCCGATTTTGCCCCGATTCTTTCGTCGCAGACAAATTTCCGAATCGTACACGATTTTGACCGGTCGGCGACGAGACGAGGTCTTGTAATGTGACATGCTTGCGATCTGCAATGTTTTCGTCTGCGACGTTCAAAAGCCCCACGACGAAAAGTTTGGCATGTCAGAATTTTTTGGGGAATCGCATGACGTAGCCATCATGAGGGAACCACGCCCCCAGTTGCGTGAGGGAACCCTACGAACAGCTGGAGCTCACTGTGTACCAACTGACTTCACTGCACTACGCTGAGTACACAGTAGCCATGTTTCCATCCAAAGTGATTCGCATTACTTGGCATCAGCCTGTAGTGTGTTTTTCCACTTTAATTTTGAGTGTGACTCCAAATCCAGACCTCCATGGGTTAATGAATTTGATTTCCATTGATATTTTTTGTGTGATTTTGTTGTCAGCACATTCAACTATGTAACGAACAAAGTATTTGATAAAAATATTTCATTCATTCATATCTAGGATGTGTTATTTTAGTGTTCCCTTTATTTTTTTGAGCAGTGTATAATATCACGGTCAAAAGCTCTGTGCACGGGGTTTGTTTACCGACGTTGCTATGGTTACCGGTCTTGTATGTTCCAACACTTTATTAGGTAGCCTATTTGGTTTGTACATTTTTTTTTTTAATGAAAAAACATCAAAAATAAAACATTGCAAAGACAAACTGTCAAACTTATTTTTTTAATCAAATAGGCCTTAAAATGACGGTGAATTTGTTTTATTACTGGAAAAAAATAATAAAAAATAACTCGTTCTTGCCGGTGTACAACACCGATTGTGTTGGCCTCAACGCCGGTAATACCGTATACCGCGGCAACCCTAAATGGTACTTATAATTGGCATAATAATTTCTTTCGGTGTTTCGGTTTCGGCCTTGATTTCTAGTGCTGTGATGGAAACGCACCTAATAACTAGGCTACTACAAAAAATGAATGCGATCAATAGCAAGAAGAAGAATGCTAATGAAGAAAACGAGAGAAAATGAAACAACATAATGGAGACAACTTTGGTCTAAATGCGGCAGTATATTTACATCGCTCATGTCACTCGCAACGCAACTACTGTCAGGAGTTGCTGCATTGAGCAGATATAAAAACTACTGGAACCTTTATGACAAAAATATAAAAAACATTTAGGCCTATGTCAGTTTCTAAACCTTTTGATTTTTCTAAATATCTTGTAAACGTGAATGATACAAAGTAAAGAGAGGCATCGCACCCTAGAATCGTGTAGTTGTGGCCAGTTCTTCCGACAAGACAACGCCCGATTTCCTGGCTCTGGGATCGTATAGTGTGACATGTTAAATCGTGGAGGGATGTCTGAGAATCGTGTAGTCTGAGCCGGCCATTAGGTACCGAGATGAGATCCTCAGATCCCTTGTGAGACCATATGCTGCTGCGGTTGGCCCTGGGTTCCTCCTAATGCAAGACAATGCTAGACCTCATGTGGCTGGAGTGTGTCTGCAGTTCCTGCAAGACGAAGGCATTGATGCTATGGACTGGCCCGCCCGTTCCCCAGACCTGAATCCAATTGAGCACATCTGGGACAATCATGTCTCGCTCCATCCACCAACGCCACGTCGCACCACAGACTGTCCAGGAGTTGGCGGATGCTTTCGTCCATGTCTGGGAGGAGATCCCTCAGGAGACCATCCGCCACCTCATCAGGAGCATGCCCAGGCGTTGTAGGGAGGTCATACGGGCACGTGGAGGTCACACACACTAGTGAGCCTCATTTTGACTTGTTTTAAGGACATTACATCAAAGTTGGATCAGCCTGTAGTGTGTTTTTCCACTTTAATTTTGAGTGTGACTCCAAATCCAGACCTCCATGGGTTAATGAATTTGATTTCCATTGATATTTTTTGTGTGATTTTGTTGTCAGCACATTCAACTATGTAACGAACAAAGTATTTGATAAAAATATTTCATTCATTCATATCTAGGATGTGTTATTTTAGTGTTCCCTTTATTTTTTTGAGCAGTGTATAATATCACGGTCAAAAGCTCTGTGCACGGGGTTTGTTTACCGACGTTGCTATGGTTACCGGTCTTGTATGTTCCAACACTTTATTAGGTAGCCTATTTGGTTTGTACATTTTTTTTTTTAATGAAAAAACATCAAAAATAAAACATTGCAAAGACAAACTGTCAAACTTATTTTTTTAATCAAAATAGGCCTTAAAATTGACGGTGAATTTTGTTTTATTACTGGAAAAAAAATAATAAAAAATATACTCGTTCTTGCCGGTGTACAACACCGATTGTGTTGGCCTCAACGCCGGTAATACCGTATACCGCGGCAACCCTAAATGGTACTTATAATTGGCATAATAATTTCTTTCGGTGTTTCGGTTTCGGCCTTGGTTTCTGTGTTGTGAGTTGATATGGCTATTTCTATGTTAGCCACTAGAAGGCAGCCTCGTGGATGGGAGTTCAAAGGTTAGTGACCTACGTGTTGGAGTCACATGATATAGATCAGTACGCAGTGTCCGTGTATGACTTTGAACCGAAATATTAAACAGTCAACTCTTCAGCATGAGTCCCTGAGTTAATCATAACCACAGAGTAAGGACTCATGACAGCAACTCCAACTGCTTCAAAGAAACCATTATCATCCCAGTTCCCAAAACAAAGACCATCTCCCGCCTCAATGACTACAGACCCATTGCCTTGACATCAGCAGTTGTGAAATCATTTGAGCGCATCATACTAAATCACCTGAAATCTGTCACCACCCCCCTCATTGACCCATATCAATTTTGCATACGGAGCCAAACAGGATCAGTTTGAAGACACCGTCATCTTAGCAACTTCATCACATTCTGAACACACCTGGAGTCCACCCAATACATATGCCCAGCATCTGTTCATGGATTTCAGCTCTGCATTCAACACAATAAACCCGGCCAAACTTTTCAATACATTACTGGACGTGAACATCGACCCATGCATCTGTCACTGGATTCACAGCTTTCTCTGGAACAGGCAACAACAAAGGTGAAAGATTCAACAAATACCACATCCTCCCCTCTTTACTCAGTACCAGGCACACCCCAAGGCTGTGTTCTCTCACCCTGGCTATTCTCCCTTCACACAAACAACCTCACATCCCACCACAGCTCTGTCAACCTGTACAAGTACGCAGATGATCTCAACCATTCATAGGACTCATTCACAACAAACACAAGAAACAGAATACCGTGCACAGATTCACACCAAGCAGTTTACCTGGTGTACAGACCATGATCTCATCCTCAACTCATCAACAACAAAGGAACTTCATCATTCGACCCAAGAACGCCAACACATCACCACCCAAAACTCCCTGTGCTCATTAAAGGTGAATTCCATCTCCATCACTGACACACTTCACAACTCCTTGAACCTACATCAGCAAATAACCCTCAAATGGAAAATAAACGCAGACCACATTTACAAAAAAGCCCAGCAAAGACTTTTCCATCTCCGTCAGCTCAAGAAGTTCAGGGTAAGGTCCATCTTCTGCTCACACTTTTACACCAGCCATTCGTAGTATGCATCCTCACCTTCTCCCATCACAGTCTGGTTCGGCAGTCTATGACCCACCTCTCTCCGGAAGAAATACAACACCATCATAAATAGAGCATCCACAAATTATTGGCACAACCCTTCGACCATCCTGTGACTTGTTCACTCTACCACACAACGGACACTACCGCAGAGCACGGAAAATCCATCTCCGACGCCACACCACTCCACACCTGCACACTATGCCTTCCAGCTACTGCCCTCTGGGAGGCGTTACAGGACAAATTGCCTCCAGAACATCCCGTGTTACAAAACAGTTTCATCCCAACTGCAATAAACTTTCTGAACTCTGAACATTAAGGATTAAGCATGGCCCTTATGTATTGTGTAGTGTGCATGTCTGTATGTATGTATACCTGTGTTATAGGTTTTGTAAGTTGGAACCTGTACCAAGCTGACAACAAATTCCACCAGCCTGGCTGTGTGGTCATTAAAATGAATGAATCAATGAATCAATCAAATCTAACTTCAGCCAAAGCAGTAGCGCTGAACCACATTTCAAAAGATTGAAAAGAAAGAAGAAAGAAGTGCATACATTTATACATAAAGGACATGGAGATAACAACAGATACAGACAATAACGTTAACGTAGTATACTGGGCCATATAAGGACGTACCTCTCCTCATCCCGACTGTCTCCCTCCTCTAGCCCCACGGTCACCAGAATGGCATCGACTAGTGGTTGATACTCAAACAGGATCCTGCGGAACCCATGGAGAAAAGGCATCTCTCCCCGACACACTAGAAAGAGGCTATATTAATTTATTTGGAAAAAAAATACATGAAGATGTAATTATATTAAATTGTCACATTTGGATCGAACACAAAAACAGCTGGCAAATGTTCACAATATGATATCTAAATAAATGTCCAAATAGACCGTTACTACCCCCACATTATTTGAATGGTTTCTGTAGTTTTAATATGTGCTCTCTCGAACATACACGACCTAGGAGTCGGAGTAATATTATTAGTAACATAATATAAAATATATCTTCCGTCGGCCAAGAACTCATATGATATGAATATGAATGTGTTTACCTAAGAGAAGGGTTGTTGGGTCATAGAAGTAGTATCTGATCTGAGGTTTACTTTTTACCAAAAGACCAGGCTGTTGAACTTGGCGCTATCTGGGGTTTGTTGTTTACCAGACAGCTTTACGCCACGTGTGCGTCATTCTTTTAAGTCCGTCTAGAACTGCGATGGTGTCAAAGGTTCCGGTGACAACTATCACCTGAATATAACAATATAAAACCAAATAGATGTAATTAAATATGAATCAAGATATCTGTTTTGACCTTGATGAGTAATGGCATTCATTTGTGACTCCAACTAATTGCCATCTGTGTTTTCTGTAGAGAGAACACGATATATAACGAGGAAGAATGACTATTAATTCATTAAACACACACACACACACACACACACACACACACACACACACACACACACACACACACACACACACACACACACACACACACACACACACACACACACACACACACACACACACACACACACACACACACACACACGCACACGCACACACACACTTGTCTTTGTAGTATTGTAGGGACAAAGACCAGACCATGCTTTCTGGGAACCACCCTTTCTGGTGCGCACACACACACACACACACACACACACACACACACACACACACACACACACACACACACACACCACACGACACACACACACACACACACACACACACACACACACACACACACACACACACACACACACACACACACACACACACACACACACACACACACACACACACACACAAAAATATTAATTAGAGCTTTAGTCAAGTTTTCATCAGCAACAGTTACATTTGTCTTCATTCAAACCTTTTCTTTTTTTATGTCATTAGGTGGCAGCATTGTTGCATAATTAAAAATGCCAAATACATTTGCCATAAATATGAAATCCATATGGGGAAGATTTAAAAAGTAACTCAACCTTCTCTTGCACCTGTTACCCGAATCGGATTTGTCCTCTGCCCACCCAGTACACTCAACCATGACACTTCAAACTGCTTATAGCGATAAGGAAATGCAGGACTCTAATAAAAGGTCTTTGTATAATTTCACACAATTAGTTCAAGATCACTTGTATTTTGATGTCCTTTTTTATTATTATTTCATTCATTGGGCATCGTCAGTTCGACAGCCCGTCTTGCTGTGAAGTCTC
This sequence comes from Melanogrammus aeglefinus, assembly GCA_900291075.1. Classification (NCBI taxonomy): domain Eukaryota; kingdom Metazoa; phylum Chordata; class Actinopteri; order Gadiformes; family Gadidae; genus Melanogrammus; species Melanogrammus aeglefinus. The sequence goes on along the minus strand of OLKM01000347.1, from coordinate 73,168 downwards.
AGAATATGCGCTCTCAATTCAGTCAAGCCCCAAATCTAGTTTTGAAGCTTCCACTCATGAATAACCAATCTCCGTTTTCGTTGTTTTCTAGCAAGTGGTGAGTTATTCAGTCTATGCTCACACCTGTCTTGGTCCTTTGATGATGATGCAGTTAATCCTGTGTTCAACTTTCAAGTTAATTTGTCATTTTGACACCACAGGGTTGTTGTGGGTAACCCTATCTGATATCTGACTTCCTCACTATGGGTGGCGTGACACATTCGGCACATTGACCATGGAACAAATGTCTTCGGCTGTCAAGGCTTTTGCCTCTCACGTCCCAGCTCAAAATAAAAACAGGTGCAAAAGTGTGTGTCACAGCAAAACTTCCAGAACACTTGAACAATACATTTTGACACCTATCATATTTTTTATTTCCCGAAATAGGGGCTTAGACTGTAAAACTATAATAAGAATCATTTATTGTGTTATTTCTCATGTGGCTTCTCAAGCAATGCATCGGAAGAGCATTTACCAGCAACACAGCAACATCAAACATAAAAGTGATACTTGCAGAACATCCCTTTTCTCTGGGACACTTTGAAATTGGTGGAAGCTTGAATGCAGGGAAATGCTGACATGGACAGAGGCTAAGAAATGGGACTGAGATAACTTAGCTTGGAGTAAATTGGCTCTTTATTAAATGCAGCCACAATCTAACAAGACTGGTATCGGAATTACATTGCAGTCTAAAAACGGTTGACAATATAGATTGACTCGATTCAACCAGAGGTAAAAGAATAAATAAAAGAACAAAAGAAAAGGAGGCATGCACCATAAGACTTAATTTTGTTCCCTGGAGGACTGATATGGTGGCTGTGCCATGGAACGACTCATTACCAGATTACAACAAAGTAAAACATAAAATCTATTAAGCATTTAGCTCCTGCTGGGCCTCCTCTCCATTCCCCTTAGTTTACCAGCCACCATTGCTGCCAGCGGCGCTGCGGGCATGGACGAGATGTACTCTGCGTATACTGCTGTCCCAGATTGTATAAAACCTCTGTGGTTTGGTCTGCGGAAGGAGAAGTTAATGACCACAAATACAATGCTATGTTTACAAATGCATTAGGAAGTACTACAATAGTTAGTACGCACATATTGCATGCTCTACGCCCTTGAACATAAAAATAGTACTTCATCGTGTAGTGTCTTATCTTAGCTTTGTTGTATAGAGGGCATGGGTTAACATATGAATTGTTAGTGCTTGAATATGAATATCCTTACTTTACCGACAGTCATATATTGTTGTTTCTCTTTTTTTGGTAAATGTACTTATTGTAAGTCGCTTTGGATAAAAGTGTATGCTAAATGCCCTAAATGTAAAGTCGTTGGACAACTAATGCAGAGGTTTTTGAAAACCAACGGCAGCAGACTAGTCGGGTGCCATTGGCGAGGTGAAAGTGAACGCAGAGAGGAGATAATGGACTTCAGGAGCGTTTCTATGAGTTCTGAATTGAACACAGATTTGTTGGAACAGTTCGTTCTGGCTGGGCCTTAATATCTTTTTTTGTGCTGCACATTTTATTGAAGAGAGAGAAGATTGCATACTGAAATTATCAGCGTTTGAAAGGTCAGAGAAAGTTAAGCGCACCCAAAGTAGGCCACGCCACGTTCTGGCAGATAAGGAATAACTGTCTGTGAGAGAGAATGCAGAGAGTTCACCTTGTCCCATTTGGAAGACTGCTCAGCTGTCACTCAAAAAGAAAGAGAAGCATCAGAACCAGCAGCTCTTCTCCCCAGGTTCAGGAAGATTCATACGGAAACGTCCAAACATGCTCTTCCACCCATCAGCCAGCCAGGTCCCGCACATAATGGGTGCCATTATGCAGATGTTCCATATTTACATGCAGTCCATGGTAAATAGGGAGGAGGGGGGGGGGGGGGGGGGGGGGGGGGGTGTAGGTAACAGTCCGAGGGGACTGTTAGCAATAACAGTCCACTTGGTAATGGCTCATTTGAGGGAGTCATCCATTCCATATTAGTCAAATTCCTCCATTTGAATGCATTTGTTGTAGCCTTTTTATTGTATCCATATATATTTACTGTACACTTTCACCAAAATGTCTGACAGTCAAAGGGAAAGGGAGGGGAATTCATTTTTAACGGAGTGGGAGCGGGGTCATGGCAGTGGGAGGGGGGCACGGGATGGGAGAGGGGGAGGGCCTCTAGTGACTCATTGTATTGCGGACTATTGGAAGGTCACTCCTTGCCTTCCCTGCGGGCATCATTCTTGAAAACAGAATGCCTTGGCCCCCAGAGAGTGGGGCCCGATAAGTAAATACAGTTTTAATAGGCTGTGAATGGCTGGTGGTAATCTGCTCAGTCCTGGAGTCTGAGGGCACAGGAGGGGCCGACAGGACCCTTCTGCTGCTGCTATTATTAATGCTATCATAGATCAGATACGGCTGTGAAAGAGAATGAAGGCCCATCATGAATTTGGAGAGCTCCTGTCCGTCCCGTGACTGGAGGACGGTTCGCCGGGCGCTTAAGGTCATGGATGAAGGATACTGACCAATAGCAGAGTCAGAGGGTCTATTTTCGTGTGCCCCCCGGGGATTAGACCAAAGGGAAACGGCCTCTCCACCTATTTGTCAGTGACGGTGGTTTTGCTTGTTTGTATAAATAACCCACAATATATACTGTATAACATTCTAATGTGTTTGAGAGGACACTGCCAGGGCAGAAAAATGGCTTATCACATGAGTGCCCTTCCATAAAATGGCAAAAAGAAGTAATAATCCATTTATGTGCGCTTGACATTTTGGTTGTGAGCCGTTTCAAGACATCAAGGTCTGAAACGTTTTTCCGGAAAATGCCAACAAATTCAAACTACCACGTTCCATTGTATTTTGCCCCCCAAGACTAAAGACTCCAGTCTTTAGATTCTGGGAAACTGTTTAAATCCCCTGTTTTAACCCGATGCCTGCTCCAATCGTTTTCACTGACACAAAATGTGTGTGTGTGTGTGTGTTTGTGTGTGTGGGTCTGTGTTTGTTTGCACGTTTGTGTGTGTGTGTGTGTGTGTGTGTGTGTGTGTGTGTGTGTGTGTGTGTGTGTGTGTGTGTGTGTGTGTGTGTGTGTGTGTGTGTGTGTGTGTGTGTGTGTGTGTGTGTGTGTGTGTGTGTGTGTGTGTGTGTGTGTGTGTGTGTGGTGTGTGTGTGTGTGTGTTGTGTGTGTGTGTGTGTGTGTGTGTGTGTGTGTGTGTGTGTGTGTGTGACTTCGGCCAATATATCCATAAATTGACCTTGAAAATGGATTAAGCATGTGTGCGTGGGACAGATAGACGGGCCGTATATTTGTTCTTTATTTTTTCCAGCAGCAGACACTAAGCTAGCCCACAGAGCGTGCTCTGGTCTCCACACTGGCTGCTGATGGCTGGAACAGACCTCTGTGGCAGAGACCAGAGTTTCAGGGATTTTAGCCCATCTCTTGCCCCCCCCGCGCTCTCTCTCTCTCTCTCTCTGCTCTACTGTCTTTTCTCTCTCTTGCTCTCTCTCTTCTCTCTCTCTCTCTCTCTCTCTCTCTCTCTCCTCTCTCTCTCTCCTCTCTCTCTCGCATCTCTCCTCTCTCTCTCTCTCTCTCTCCTCCCTCCACCGTCTCTCTCTCTCTCTTCTCTCTCTCCTCTCTCTCTCCTCCATCTCTTCTCCTCTCCTCTCTCTCTCCTACTCTCTCTTCTCTCTCTTCTCCCTCCTCTCCTCTTGCCTCTCTTTCTCTCTTCTCTCTCATCTCTCTCTCTCTCTCTCTCTCTCCCTCCTCTCTTCTCTCTCTCTCTCTCTCTCTCTCTCTCTCTCTCTCTCTCTCTCTCTCTCTCTCTCTCTCTCTCTCTCTCTCTCTCTCTCTCTCTCTCTCTCTCTCTCTCTCTCTCCCTCAGCCTTCAGTGTGAATGGCAATCCTTTTTTTTTTATTTTACCTTTACAGCACAAGGAAGGGAACGGTTCACAGGCTCAAGCCCCCCCTCAGACAACCCTCAACGCCCTCCCCGCCCCAAGACAGCCTTAATGCTTTCTGCAGCTGTTAGAAACCAAATTTGTTTTCCTTGCAGGATCAAATTGCACACATTTGATAGGAAAAGAGAGCGAACATGGGAGACTTGGAGATCGGAGGAAGAGGAACTTGGGAGCGAATGCGTGTCTGCGGATGAGGACAGATGGTAATGCATTCATGGCAACGGTGATTTGGTGGCCAGCGGGATTTCATTCTGGCCTGGATATTTGAACATATATGCAAAGCCAAACTTGCACCCTTCTAGACTTACATGCATGGCGTCTGTCATTGGTTTGCTGGGCGGTTTTCACTACTTTTCCACAGCCAGGATTCTGCACTCCCAGCAAATACGTTTATTCTGGTTCCATGAGGGAAAATATGATGCTCAGGTCTCTTACACTAATTTGATGAAAATGTATTATGAGGATTCATTAAAATGGTATCACAGGCCAAAAGGCTTCTATATTGTCATTTTAGTAGTCAACCTAGTTATTGGCAATGACTACTTGTAGATCATTGTGTTTTGTAATCAATTAGTCTGTTTTGAAAATATGTAAAAATAAATTGCTGAAGAAAAAACGAATATTAGAGCAACTGCTTAATCTTTGGTTTTTCAGACGATAAATATTCTGTCGACCTTGTCAAAAGCGCATGTTTCCTAACTTGATTATGGGATATGTATTCTAAATGGATGTGTATTCCACGCGAGGTCGCTGGTGCCTTCCGATTGGCGCAATGAGACAACAATCGGAAAGTTTGAATCTGTTATATGAAAGGTTAAGAAACAACGGCATTATCATTAAATATACACGTTTGCGCCCTCATGCCCCACTCGTGTGACGTGAAATTCCCTTTAAAGATCTTACCCAAACATGGATGCACAATGTAACACATTTCTGCACTCAATTAAAACCACCGTAGGCATGCGTCAATTATATCCTACCGCGTTCAGATGTGGCCTCAATGTCCAGGAAAACCTACAGGTAAGCGCAACTGTAAACGTGTACACGTTTATTGACAGCAGTGTCGCAACACACGCCCACTGACCAAACGGTCCAAGTCTTGTCACTTCATAGTATAATTTCTCCTCTCGACGCGCATTGGACGCGTGCGTAAACGGCATTGGGACTGTAGGACTGTAGGAGCTTCGCCTGTACCGCCGCTCCTGCCAGACTCAACGGGAATAGATCGCGCAACCGTTCAATGGATCGAGACACTGCGCGCCAAAGTACAATACAATTAAGAAACGATTGTAAAAAATAAAGAGGGGAATAAAGCTTCACGCTTTTTACGCGCTGGATGTTGGAGTTGAATGGAAGACCCAGAGGAAGAAGATCACCCCGAGCGGATTTATATTCAACTTCTACCATGCCTTGAACTTGGTTACTTTTACGCGATTTATGTTGGACAAAAGTCGCCAAGGTTGACTTAATACTGATGGACTTGATGAGTGCACTGCCAACTTCTTGATCCAGAGAAACATTTGGCGAAAGATGTAAAGGAAGCAAGTGATTTTCAATAGGACAACGGATTGGCAAAATGTGCCGTTAAACGCTCCTGATAAAACGCCTTCATTCACTCATCGGATCTTAAGGGGAATAGCACAAGGGACATTGCTCTCAGATTCAAACCATGTTGTAAGCTGTCAAATAATTTACCTCAAATAATGATTTCAACAGTGCAAATCTCCGCGCAGAATCCTCGTCGCTTTCCAAAGATGTCCTGCATAAAGCATCAACCAAGTTTAATTAAAATCCCACTTTAATTGGTCTGCATGCATGCACAATGATTTTTTTTCCTTCATTGTGCGTTACTGCATTAAACCATGACTATGACATTATGTCTTCTTTGTTTGTATCAACGATTCAAGATGCAACAATGTTTAGCATTGTGAAATAATTGTGCACTTATTCCATTTTTGTGAGGGATATTTTTTTTATCCTAAAGGAAACATGTTGCATATCCTCCTGCTTCAATCGGTCGTGTTACTTTCAGGAGGTAAGTTCTCAAGCTACATATTTTTTATCTTTCTAATTGTAATTCTAATTGATATGCTGTGTTACACAATGTGAAATAATCAAAAGTTGCACACATTGACTGCACACATTGACTGTGTCTGCAGCATTGATGCGTCGCTATTGAATGTGTGTGTATCCAAACACTCGTTAGAGTTTGCGGGTGCAAATATCATGGATTTTTTTTAGGATAAGGATATTCATGACGGTTTGTATTATTAAACCTGTATTTAGTACGTTTGGTGTCGGTGCTGAAGCCCATCTACGTTATATTTTCTTGCTCCCATTGATTCTAAATGACATGATTCAGCTCCTGAGCGTGACATATTGGCATTGGTCAATAAGCAGCCATACGGAATTGGCAGCATTGCTTGATGCTCATGGACAGCTTGTATATCTGTAAGTGCACGCTTTGGTGAAAATGTTTGATCCAGCCATAATGATTCTTCTCAAAACAAATACATCATCCAACTTAACCTAATTTTGCCAGACATTAAAAATCCCCTTCTTCACATGTAGTGATTTGATCAATTAGGACAAAAACATCAGTCTTACTTATGCAATTATGGTTTGCCACTCTTTGATCTAAAAAGCTATTCAATTGGTTACCGTGTTTGGTTATGAGAGTACTTATTATGTAGGACATAGACTATTCCTCTGACTCATAACCCGAATTTGTTATGGACTCTCGAGTCGGAAACCGAAGGGTCCAAACTAATGGAGGGGTTGTGTTTATTAAAAGGATGAAGATGCGGGCAGATATTGCATATAATAGCTAAACCATTATGTATGAGTAATCCCCTTAAAAAATGGTATCCACTCATACACTACAAATGTAATTTCCCATCCCAATTTCAAACTTATTACACTATTCATCTGAACCACATTGAATTACGTTTTTTTAGAAGAAAAAATATCCCCTAACCATGGCTTCTTCTAATTAAAAACATTGGCGTTATGTGATGGAGACATTTTCTAATAGTATCTTCTGAGCAACATCAGGCTATGGCTGCTTTCCTCATTCACCCAACCGCAAGTGGCGATGGAGGGAGTTCTGCTGAGAGTCCAACTCTCTATAAGTACCTAAAGAGGTCTACGTCTCTGGTGGCTGTCATGGCACCTGTCTTGTCCCCCAGACAAGCGATTATACTGCTGCTCTCTCCGTGTTCGTCACGTGTGTGGGCCCTTGAACCGGCCGAGCTGAGGCTCCAACTTACAACACAGAGAAATCTGCATATGCTTCAGCTCTGAGCAAGGAAAGAAATTAGCAATTTAACCACACAGATGTATTCTGTTTAAGCCTGTTTGGATGTGGAAGAGTGGCAGGGAGGTTGATTAAGAGAAAAAGGGGATTGCATTTGTTTAGTCTTCAGTCAAAAGTGAAGACTGGTTGGTGAAGATAGGGTAATGATGCCTACAGGGTTTCAAACGCAATATTGCAACTAATGTGCGCAGGCCTTGGCGAAATGAGACTGAACGCTATTAGTTTGTAGCTTGGGTTGGAAGAATTGCACAATAACAGTGGCAGGGTCAGGTCTGACCTTCTGTTTGATTACACGCCCCATCGTAGATCATGATGGATAAACGCTGTGCATTTTAGGACCATTGGTCGGTCTGTGCACTGTATAGTTTAAAGCATTTCTTTCTGAATGTTTAAGGGTAGAGTAATTGTATAGGGCAGATATAATTCAAGTCAAACATGCCAATGGCCTCCTGTAGAGCAGCGGTTAATAATAATTAATTACACAATGTTGTATATTATTTCTGAAAGGCAGCCGGGCCCCGTGTTAATTGACTTCATTCAATGAGTTTGACCACGCATTTTGCGTAATCGTCCTCGTATTCCATTAAGGGCTCTGATGGGATTAGATCTACGTAATGGGTATCACCGTTTGGAAGGACCAGGGTGGAGGCTGAGGTGGAGGGGGGCATTCAGCGTAATAATTCATAAATATGCTAATGTGTTCAGGCTTTGTGCGCCCTTTTCTCTCCCACTAGGCCAGTAGTGCCGGTGGATGGTGACGGTGATGGATATGGTGCTGGTGGCGTTGGTGGTAGGGGTGATTGTGGGTGTGGTGGTGGTGAGGATGGTAGTGGTGGTGGTGATGATGGTGTTGGATGCTGGTGGTATTGTGCTGATGGTTATGGTGGTGTCGGTGGGGGCGGTGATGGTGATGGTGATGGTCGCTGTGTAGTCTGGTGGTGGTGATGGTGGTGGTCGCTGTGTAGTCTGGTGGTGGTGGTGGTGGTGGTCGCTGTGTAGTCTGGTGGTGGTGATGGTGGTCGTGGTTGTAGTGATAGTGCTGGTGGGGATGATGATGGTGGTACTTTATGTTGTGTCATCTTCCCCATTCAACAGACTTACTAGCTGCAAGATCACTACATCCATCATGCAGTGATCATCTCCCGGTGTGTGTGTGTGTGTGTGTGTGTGTGTGTGTGTGTGTGTGTGTGTGTGTGTGTGTGTGTGTGTGTGTGTGTGTGTGTGTGTGTGTGTGTGTGTGTGTGTGTGTGTGTGTGTGTGTGTGTGTGTGTGTGTGTGTGTGTGTGTGTGCGTGTGTATGTGTGTGTGTGCGTGTGTGTGTGTGTGTGTGTGGTGTGTGTGTGTGTGTGTGTGTGTGTGTGTGTGTGTGTGTGTGTGTGTGTGTGTGTGTGTGTGTGTGTGTGTGTGTCTGGAGGGGGGTCTTGGGTCTCCCCTAAACCCCTCACATGCTACTTGTCTAGATAGAGAAAGGATGTTGGATAAATATTGTATGACAATCACCTACACCTCGACCATTCTTTCTTTCTATCCACCAACACGCACACACACACACGCGCACACACACTCACACACACACACACACACACAAACACACACAAATATGCACGTACAGAGACACATAAACCCACACACACACACACACACACACACACACACACACACACACACACACACACACACACACACACACACACACACACACACACACACACACACACACACACACACACACACACACTGGGGCTGCTTGTTCACTGCAGCAGTGGAGGAGGAGCGTTTTTTGGGCTAATTTACTGTACACTTCCCTCTCATCCAGGCTACTGTGGTGGCACCGGAGGTCTGATTTTCCAGGGCCAATGAAAACAAAGAGAACTTTCTACTGTGCACTGACTACAGTAGTTATTACACTCTGATAATGGAAAAAACACAAACCTGCCTCTTGATTTATTTACCAATTTGTGTGTCGAAAATGACTAAACATATATCAGACAGAGCATTGACAATCTTCATCTGATGATTACAAATGTTTGTCGTGTCTCTGTGCAGAAGCCATCAGGTTGGATTCATCAGGAAATCAGTGGCACGGTACTTGTCGCCATCGCTGATAGATTACTTCATCCAGCAGGTCACTGGGGCAGGATCGTTTAACGTTCAGGGTGTTTCACTCCAAGCCCAAAGGTTGGTAGTTTCAACCCAACTACCTGTTGGCCCCCTTGAGCGAGATGCGACCCTGTCCTGCTCGCTAATGACGTGCCCAGAATGAGCTGTAAGTCGCACTGGATGTAGGTCTGCTGAACAGTGCGGAACCTGGGCCACACCTGCATCGCTCCCTGGTGGAGCGCACAGGAATGATTGATTTCTGTAAACGTTGTCCCCCTGCTCATCATTCCATCAGAGCTAGGATCTGAAACTGCCCCTAGTCTTGTGGACGGTAAATCTAGTGTGGAAGGAGTGCAAAAAAAAGTTTTTCCTATAATGAAGTTGATTTGTGTTGTATGTTTTGTATTATAATGAGAAAGTAGTGTTCATTAATAAGAACACTACAAGGCACAGGACACACACAAAAAATATGAATTCTCATCTCGTTATAATAAATATCCATGTTGTGTTTTGTCTTTTAAACAAGTGCACACAATTTAAGATGATGTTGGGGCCACATCATTTGACATCATCCTTAAGTTTTGATTTGTCCTAAATAAAGAAACGACATACAAAGAGCAGAGCAAAGGACAAGAAACAAACCCTGAACAAACCACACATTGAACAGTAAACGACAGCATTCCAGCCACGACCGTACTGCACCGGATGCTGAAATATATCCAGTGTAGCTCCGCAGAGGTTCAGCTCCTCTCTGAGGCCATAGAGTCACTCAGTGACTGCCATTCCTTCCCCCGCCGTCGGTATAGATTTACAAGTCGTTCGTCTTGGCTATGCCCTGTTTTATTTGAATAATGAAAGGCTGGAGGATGGACAAAAGGGGGCTGATGTTGTCAGCACGTGTGAGCGAGCGGAGGGTCTAGCCTCTGTCGCTGTCCATCAGAGACGCAGGGGCTTAGTGCATTAGAGCCAATGATCTGATAGGTACATTTTGTCAAGGCCCATTGACTTCTTTGTGGTGTGGTTGATTGATTATCGAGATTATGTAAAAAAAAAAATGGTGTCGTATCTCATTTGCAGTAATGCTGAGCAGAAAAGGAAGTCCACATCTACCGTCGGGTTCAACTTTGAAATGTGGCGGCCGATTTCATTCTTCGTCGCCCTGGGCGCTTTCTAAGGTGGTTTGTTCTTGTACTTATTGTGTGACAGGGCAGTTTAAGGGTGAGTCTTTGTTCTAGTCTCTAATCTTTGATGGCAGATTAATAGAGTCTGAGAGTCTGTAGAGAGTATGCAGGTACAATAGAGGAGAGCTCTTTGTGACAGTGCATTTTTAAAGTTTGGATGGAAGAGACGCTATCTCTAAAGTTCACCCGGCTGTCAAACTGACAACAAAGTACAGTTCGAACAAAGTTATACAATAAAAAAGGAATACCTTTTCTAAGTAGGCCGTGTATGCGATACATGACGTGACACAAAGAACGAACATAAAGACATTGGTTCCGAGGTTGTACTCTTCTATTGTGTACTTTATAATAATTACCGCGACTCATGGGGTTTTTACTACTCATCCCCAATCAATGCAGAGACCACAGCAGGTCTCTAATCAGTGTGAAAGCACTGGGCTCTGAGCACAATCAGAGCACAATTAACCTTGTGGGATCTCAAATGACACCAAGCAAGTACGGTTCACCATCGCCATGACTCAGACAAAAACACACCTTACAGCTAGCATAAGCCTCTGTGTCGGTAAATATGACATTGTACATTGTTGCTATAGGTTGTAATGTCCCTGCCACATCCAAGCAGGGATATCCATGGAAGTCTTGTGAGGCCCAAACACTCTGCAGCCAGTTGATGAGTGGGCATCTCTGTTTGCGTTAAATTGTGTCTATGGCATATTTTTCTTAGATGTTAATCTGGGGCTGGCAGGGTGGGGCGTGGTGCGCTCACAAACGCAGAATGTGTGACGATAGTGACTCTGCTGTGGACAGTGACCTGCATCGGGAGTCTTCCCTGTGCTGTCAGCTCTCCCCAGCAGAGACCCTGGTTTAGACTGTGGAGCTCCACTGTTTATAAGGGCAGGCTGATGTAATCCTGTGTTTGTCTCGTTGCCCACAGGCATGACGGCAGGTGACGATGCTGGCCCCCCCTACTGTTTGCAGTGCTATTCATTTCCAGACTTCTTTTGTCATTCTGCCGTTGCACCACCCAGGAGCACATGCAACCTCCTTACATGCTTTCTTACAATTTTCTTACAGTCAGTGAAACTACTGTAGAACGCAAACACAGGCAGCAGTTGAAGTAAAAAGAGAGTGTACCGGTTGTAGGATCTAATTACAATTCTATATGTAGGTTTTGCCAGCACATAAGTTGAACCTCAATATCCTCTGAGGCGGTTCATTAATGAGAACCGGAAAGCAGTCAGAAAAACATATCAATGTCGGCGTCTGTACACGTTATTTTCGTCCTCTTTCATGTGGCTTTGGGTGACTTTCCCCACAGCAATTTACAAAAGCCAACATGCAACTAGCCTGCCCAGGCGTCAAGGTCTACTCGACGTGTATGCTCGTATCGCTGTTCAGAAAAAGAAAAGGTCTGGGAGATGAGTTACGCTACATTTAGTCATTAGGCAGATACTTTTATCCAAAGTGACTTGAAAGCAAGGCTGAGAACAATGGGGGAGAAGTGGGGCTTTGAGACTGAAAATGAGTCCCTGTGATAATATCCTAGTCTGGCTATTGCCAGACCAAGATCAATCATAGATTGCACGTTGGTCTGGGGAAGCTGCTGTCATTTTCTTCAGCACAAGAGGCGTGATCAACGGGCCTAGTTCAAATGACCCTCTGTTGGCGATTGGCTGCTTGCAGTCGCTTCCCTGTCGTCATTGTGTTAAACCAGCCAATAGCGCGCCATGGGGAAAAGCCACCTTGGTGATTGACTCCCGCAAAAATGTATCAGAAGCAGAAAGAAATGTATTCCTCTTCTCCAGACCCTTGTGCAGGGTGAACTTAAATCGCTGGCAGAATGGGCGGGGCTACCCAGTCCAATAATATCCTGCACACTGAGAGGTGGTCCGGTCTTCGGTGATCCCCTCTGACTCTCTACTGTTCTGCTCTCCTGCTTTTATCTCATTTTATTTGGTAATTTTTCAACATACAAACCACATTTTAGTATTCCATACAATTCAAAAGCCCTCGTCTATAATTACTATTGAGTCATGTATGAAACAATTACTTTTTTTGTGTGCAATTTGGAAAACAGTATGGGGTATGCTAGCTTTCTATAGGATGCCTCTAGGTAGCCTGCAGACATCGGGTGGGCGTCAAACATCCTATAGCAACTACCAGGCCCCACACTATCATGCCTCTTTAATTCTGCTAAATATATTGCTCCTAATGAATCAGTTCTCATTTGCAGCTGTGTTAAAGGAAAGCAAACATGTTCATGAGCGATTCTTATGATTCAGCGGCTCCTTTGATTAGGAGCAGTGCTGACTTCTTTCATGGTCTTTTCTTGTGCACTTTCAGCGAACCTTGAAGGTTATGATGTGAAGCTCCCTGTAATTAGATGTACTGGGACTATGGCAACCGACTGGTGATTTTTAAAGTGAGCTAATCTGTGTCCCAGCCTGTAATTGCCATACTTTGTGTAAAACAGCAAAATTGGTCTCAAAAGTAAAATAAAGAAGAAGAAAACTCAAGCCATTTCCAGTCAAAAAATATTAAATAAGTGTCCTTAGGTTCTTTCTGTCAGGTGTTCTGAATAAGAAACGCAATATTTCTCTATCACCACGATTTAGAAGAACCCCTTTCAGTCCTAGAGGGTACGCCTTGGCAGAAGATCTTATAATACTTTCCAATTCCATTTGGAGACGGCAATCTAACATTCTGCAAATGACTACGCCCCACCATTTAAGACTTTAGTGTTCTCCCGCCGTTTCTGAGGACAGTATTAAGAGGAAAAGGCGGGCTTTCATTTGCTAACGATAAAGAGTATATGGAAATGTCTCTGTGTCAAAGAGCAGATAGCGAGATCTACGCTTAAGTGCAGTTCTGCGTCTACTTTCTGCTGTATATGTAGCTATAATGCCTATTGAAGTTAAATATGCAGGATTTCCAGCCATGCGTGATGAGAAAGCGGTTCCTGGGAGCGTAGCCGAAGTGGGAGCAGAGGCGGGAAAGGCGGAGGGGATAGGGTAGACAGGGGCCCCTGTGAATGGAGATGGAGAAGAAGGTGGAGAGGGGTCCCTCCATCAGGGGACGGTGTATCCATTATGAACAACAGTGTGAGCGATATCTCGGATCTTAGGGACGCAAACACCCGCCCACTGTCCAAAATATTACTTACAATAAACACATGGATTTGGTCAAGAAAACAACTGAATTGTTTCAAAATAAATCGAGGTGAGCTGTTTGCTGAGGGAGGCTCTCTGGAGGAACGTTATTGGGGTCGGCTGTGGACTCCTAAATTAACGTGGAATGAAAGTGCAGTGGTGACACCGAGAGAATAGGGAGTCAGGCTTGTGAACGGAGTAGCTGTGCCAAACATACAGAGTAGCTGCACCCCCATACATACAGTTCCTTGTGGGTGACGCTGTGATGCTTCTGCGTGTGTGTGTGTGTGTGTGTGTGTGTGTGTGTGTGTGTGTGTGTGTGTGTGTGTGTGTGTGTGTGTGTGTGTGTGTGTGTGTGTGCGTGCGTGCGTGCGTGCGTGCGTGCGTGCGTGCGTGCGTGCGTGCGTGCGTGCGTGCGTGCGTGCGTGCGTGCGTGCGTGCGTGCGTGCGTGCGTGTGTGTGTGTGTGTGTGTGTTTCAGCTCCTCCTCCTCGTCTGATATGTTTCTCTCGTCTATCCTCCGTTGTTTTCCTTTTTCCCTTTTCTTTCTTGGGGGATTTTTCTTTCTACATCCTTTGAGGTTCAGCCATGTTTTGCTTCATCTTCGTTTCCACCATCGCTCCAGAGATCAACAAGACTTATATTGTACACATTTTACTGCAGTGCTCCTGACTATAGTCCAACGACGCTACTGCGAGCAATTTGCAGTACTTTTGTAAAAAAAAAAAAAGTCTGTACCCTGCATTAATTGCGGTTTTGAGGGTGTTATACAAAGCTACCCCTTCCCCGGCCTGGCATTAGCATCTGAATTTCAAACTGTAATTAGTCTGGGAGCTCTCCAGAGGTTAGATTTCCAAGGGGCACGGACCAAAATGCCTCGGACGCAATTGGACAGGCCTACAACCAAGCAAGCAGCTTGCAAAAAAATATATATTTTTTGTGTGGTAGTTTGTTCTTGTTTTAGTAAAAATATACCATCCATTTCGTTTAAGAATGTCTCGATAGCGGAATCAAAAGACTGCTCAGTGGCAGCCATCTTTGTTGTGGTATTTATTCCGCCTTATTTTAGATAATCGGTTGTGATTGGTCGGTTTATCTTGTACCGGGCAGAAAGCTCGGGAGGTTCATCTGGTTCCCAGGCTACGACTGCGTAGATTTACGTTCAGATAATTGCTTCCATTTGCTTCAATTAAAAAGAGGCACAAACTTTATTTTGATGAAACTCAAGTATCTCTCAACTGGTGCTACAACACATTAAAAATAGCTGATACTAAGAATGGCCCTCTTGACAATCCTCTTTTGTAGAGTAATCTGCTAGTGTTTACGCTGGTAGAGCAAACTAACCCTGCCAACCAGCACACAGCAGACTGTCTTCAATGTTTGCTCATTAGTGTCTTCAGCTAACCAAAATCACACCTCATGTGTTGATATATTCCACTGATGTCAAACACAAAGCAGCTGGACTGAAGTGTCCAAAAGAGCTTTAACTGGGTTTAAAAATACAACAGCAGCTAGATGAAATGCTCATATATTAAATTCAAAAGGGAAACTTGTTTGTCTTACAACACTAATAAAGATCACAATGATCAAACAATAGATATGGAAAGAGACATAGGAACAGTGACAGGAGGATGACAGTGGGTCAGTCCGATCAACTGTTGAGACTTGATTTACCGTATAGAGTATGACTGTAAACCGGCCCACTCTATATGCTATTCATACACTACCACATTTATATGTTTTTGTTGATGTTTGTGGAAGACCATTGATGTTTTCACAACCCGCACACACACACACACACACACATACACACACACACACACACACACACACACACACACACACACACACACACACACACACACACACACACACACACACACACACACACACACACACACACACACACATACACACAAACACTCAGACACCCCTCCCTCGCCCCCCCCCCCCCCCCCCCTTTCTATCCGGGCTCCTGTGGAGACAGGATGAAGCTGTACGTCGCCTCTAAATGTGTGATCAATCAGTTTATCTAATTTTCCCCTCCTCTGTTGACATGCCACCTTGGCAGCCGTGGCAGCCTGAGAAGATTGCAAATAGGAAGCGGAGGTAGTCTCTCTCGGGTGACAGCCCCTGACAGCCTATCAGGCCAGCAGCTGGAGATTAAAGCACTTGCCTCCTTCCTTCCTTCCTTCCTTCTCTCCCTCTTCACGGCCAGTTGTCCGTTAATGCTGGTATATAATTTGCAGTATAGATTTAATTAGCGGTGGTTAAGGCCACCCCAATGGCCAAGTGGACCCTTGAGAAAACTACCATTATACCACGTCCCCATACCTGTACAGAGAATACTTCTTGTTTACTACATGAAGACGTAAGGTTACAGCAGGTTTTACAGCCTCTTCATGGCATATTTACATATCTACATGCAAAATTTGATGTTATGGGATACATACATGGCCAGGCATGTCCTTGTTTTTAAACTCTTACATATTTTATCTAGGCTAATCAAAAGTGATTGGATGGAATTGGTGAAAATGGATGTTAGATATCTTCATAAAGACAGGTCCTGTCATAATATTGATCCTAAAAATATGTGATGAATCATGAGGACAACACATCATTTAAAATGTTTAAACTGAATTAAATTAAATTCATTTGAATTCAATTGAATTCAAAGCCTGCCACCCTAGCATGTACCAGAGTGTTTCTTTATTGTCCGTGTTGTGGCAGTAGACCTGCCACCTAAGGGCCTTTGCTGGCCTCCCTCACACAGGACAGGTGAATGTTGTACACCTTTGCACCTCTGATCCAGGCAGTGCAGGCGATACCTTCTGACATGTCAGAGCTGGTCCTAGTGTGTGTGGTGAGCGCTTGGTCCCTTGATTAGCCAACGCAGGTGTGCAGCCTGGCCCAGCCCCAGAGGATAATCAGCCAGACGCGGAGAAGTATGGAATGAGGGTCAAATTAACAAAACCATTGGTGTGAACAAGAAAATTTGTGAATGTACAAAAGACATCCTATTGTAAAAAATAAGGTAATTGAAATAGATTAAATCAGCTTTTACACATGAAAGGGACTTTGCAGTAACAAATAGGTTTACAGTTAGACAACAGTTTTACAGTCACACATCTGTGTTTTGAGATAACGAACATTCACAGAGCACACAGTTTACAGTTACGAATCAAATCTACGAGTACAAACCAAACCTATGAGTGCAAAACTTTTGTCCCACTTTTCTGACTGAAAAGCAAATGGGGATACTCAGATTAACATATTATTTGACTATCCAATCTGCAGTTGAATTGCCCTATCCAGTGAGCCTTTCTAGCCGTTTGTCTGCATGCAACCAAACTTAACCTTGTGGAAAATTCAAAGCCAAAAGTTTGAACCACCGGGATC
The DNA here is from genome assembly GCA_900291075.1 of Melanogrammus aeglefinus. Lineage (NCBI taxonomy): Eukaryota > Metazoa > Chordata > Actinopteri > Gadiformes > Gadidae > Melanogrammus > Melanogrammus aeglefinus. Next base: position 56,035 of record OLKM01000347.1, on the reverse strand, counting down.
GTTATTTCACGGTAAATTGGGTTAACGACCCCAAAGTTTTCTACCAGGAGATGAAACTATGTACCTAATGTTATAGAGATGAGTAGGATGGGATTTAAGATGGTACCGAACACTTTAATGAGCGACATTACATATGAAATGAACCACACAGAGTGGTGTTAAACTACGTGGTCGAGAAGCTTAACCATCACGCGGACGGGGACATCAACATCATCCCCTGCCCAGGCAGACACACAAACCTTGCCACCGCTGCCCCTTCGTCCTTCGTCGTGGTGTAGAGGACTATGCTAAAAGGCCGTTGTCATGAGAAGAACGCGGAACAGATTTTCCATTTCGTTCTTCACAGATAGATGGATTTAAGCTAGAACAGCAGTGCACACAGAGTAGAGCCTTACTCGGCCTGTACAGACATGAGCCTGATCCCATTGACTGCAGTAGTTTTGTGACTAACGAGTAGAAACTGCATTGGCTTGTGCTAAGAAAGGACTGAGAATAAACAGGCCATTTCTATAAACCATCATGGGAAAGAATGCTCTCTTCATAGCAAGCGAAACTACTGTATATTCACATTAGTTTAAGGGATGATATTATGCCACCAGGAGTGAGTTTATTTATCCATTACAAGCCGTTTGGAAAACTGCCTTTGTTCCTGTGTTTTAGCGACATCACAAGTTGGACTGTCCACCTAGATGTACGCTGGATAGATCAGTCAACCAGCCTACCCAGTGGACTGTAGCAAATATTGCTCATTTATCATCATACATCTAGGTGGACGCTCCCACTTATGATGTCACTAAAGCACAGGAAAAGGCCGATTTTCAAGCAGTTTGTAATGGCTTATCACACTCACAACTGGTGGCATTATATCACCCCTTTATAAACTATCATAAACTACTCACATTAGATTCAGGAGCTCAACGTGATGCTCCACCTCCTGTTATTCCAGTTAGCGTTAGTCTACTTATCAGGAGTTTATCTGATTTGATTCAGTACTGATCATATTTGAGTGTCTGGGCCCCGGGCGATCTACCCGTTCGCCGACTGTAGGAAAAACCTGCTTGAGCGCCCCCTAGCTCCCTGATTGGGATTATATTCCTCATAGGATAGTCAAATGATGATGTTAATCTGAGCTTTCCCATTGACTAATCAGGTGGAATTGTCAAATATTGGACAAAAGTTGTGTGCCAGTAGGTTTGGTAGTACTCGTAGATATGATGCACAACAAGGTTTCAAATGTGTGCCAAAAGTCTTTTACTCACAAACAGATTTATAACTGCCAACCTGATGTGTTGTGTACCTGCAAACTTTTGACTTGTGTGTTTGCATTTAGAAGTATTTGTTCGAATACATTTTACACGTTCACGCATTTGAATGAATTCAGACAAAATGTGTTAACACATTTACATATGCTGTTAGACAGTGGCAACATTTTGACCCTGTTTTGATTTCATAGTGAGGCTACTTAAACCAGCTATCAACCACAAGCACTCCACACATGGCCTCACTTAAACATGTTGCTTTCCATCAAAGCATCTGGGAGGCTGAGGGAGGAGTGAAGGTGATATTAAACACAAAGATACTTTCAAAGATTTCCCCGGAGAGGAACCCAGAAGTGTTGAAACACACAGCTAAGGCTCATTGCAAGTGCAGCAGCTCTTTGTGGGAGTTTAGGCCTGTCAGGTGAGCTCAGAGCTGAATTCATCATCCTATATGGGGTGACCTTGGGGGTGGTTTACCAATAGATTTGGGAAAGGAGCAGGGCTGGTCGAGAAACATAAAATAATTCAGAGGCACTCTGCTACACAACCGTTTAATTCACTAGCTCTGGGCCTCAGAAACGACTGAATCCAAAATGTATCAGGGGGGGGGGGGGGGAGTTCTTTATAGAAAGCCACAGAAGTGCAATAATTACTTTTCTATTTTTACTGGTATCATCGCCCTTATCCCCTATTTTGGTTCTAGCTTGAGGGAAAATTGTCCCATACGTAACTTTTCCAAGATGACCTGGTGTAAACTTTGTGTAAACAACATCAACATGCACGATCCAAACTATCTTGTCAATAGTATTAATATTTAAGAGTGGTGATCTCCAAGATTACCATTGTCTTTTATTTTGCCATGAGCTCCAATTGTTCTCACAGATCCCAACAGAGTCACCACCGACATCCAGTTTTAAGACCGCAAATGCAAATCTTTGACTGATGGCCCATTGGGATCTATCACCATCGTGTTACCTCCTGTGGCAGCAGATAGCAAATGAGGTTCTATTTCACTATCTAGATTTAAATATTGCCACTTTAAATCTGAGCTAGAAAAAAATCCTTTATTTGACCCGTTCATCAGTGGTTTCCAACCTTTGACTTGAGGTGTGATCTCTCACTCTTCATCAAGACCTTTCAAGACCTCATATGCAAAGGTGGAATACAGATAAAAGCACATGCATTGGCTGAGCAACGAGGTCTAGCGCAACCTTTACACACAATCCTTACTGCACGACCGCCGTGGCCAGTGGCAAAGAATGAAGAGGGAAAGGCGTCAACGTTGCTTATGCTCTCAGTGTGTTCCCTTAGCAAACTTAATAAACACAAAACATCAATGGAATACATGCAATAAGCCAAACTACTTTTTCAAATAATATTAAGCCAGAATACTACATTTACTGAACAGTATTTATCACATATTTATATTCATTGATGTGGCCTATAGGATCTCTTATTAGATTGTAAATGTGTCTATTTCAAGAATTGAATTCAACACAGTACCTGCAGTACCCTAGCGATCCACAGATTGAAATACATTGTCTAAGAGTCATTATTGGACTCTAGGAATAGTTTCAAATTACCATCAGGTCTTCATAAATGTTTTTGTTTTGTTTCACTCTAGGCAAGTGTGTATACACTTTGTAGACCATGATCATAAAGACATACGTATGGGGCACAATGTAACATACCTGACTACTTATGATCGGAGGATCGGATCCACACCTTTAGCAATTGTTTTTGTACATTTTTCCCATAAAATGTCACAATGAGTCAATAGTCCTGATAAAAACCCAAACCCAGAATAACCTGCTTCATGATGTAGTGTTGCAAGGGTGTCCTGTGCACAACCCTTCTGAGGAGACTGCATCTGATCTGTGATTTAGAGTGTTTTGTCGCAAAACGATGAGAGGCTAGAGGCTTCATTTATGGTGATCAGCAGGCATAAATCGGATAGAAATAGAAGAAATGAACATTCTCCGTCAGACTCTCTTTGGAATATGCAGATGATTTTGTCCCCAGAAATAACAGGGTCTTGCTCTCCCTGTTAAATGTCCCTCTGCACCCACAAAGAGCTATCTCTCCCTTCCCGGGGAGACATCTGTATTTAACCTGATTTACGACATCATCGTTGCACTAAAGGCCGGCGCGAGGGGAAGAGAAATTCATTAAGGAGGCCGGTTTATGTTGTTGATAAGTCCGGAGGGGCCGTGGGAATACTGATCGCTACACAAACACACACTTGTCTCCGGCTCGCGAAACCCCGGCTAAAGCTG